>JAQFZT010001401.1:0-15424 GCA_034696325.1 Camisiidae sp.
GCAGCGAATAGTAGACCAAAAATCTGCCCAATAATGAAAAAGGAAATGAAATTTTTTAACACTTAGTCATCTCGAGAGGTTTTGTATTATGTTTGAGATAATAAGTTTGGTTACACTCTGAGAGTCAAAAAAGAGGTCTTTTTTGCTGAACTATCGAATCGCAAACCAGTGAAAAATTAGTTACAGTTTGAGAAACTCTGGATGTGCTGAAGCGTTAACTCTTTTTGGGTGCAAAAGTACTAATAGTATGAGAGACAAAAAGATGATCAGATATTTTCTTTATTTTTTCAAATAATTAACTAAAAGATTTCATTAATCATTAGCTCATATTATGGATGAATAACTGATGCGCTAAACACTGTTATTACTTAGGCAGTCATTTTTGGCAAAAAACTCATGTCATGCCAAATGTTTTTTAGGTAATTATTATCAGTTACAAAATTAATGGACCTTTTTTGTTATGCTCAGCAAATTCTTATGTTTTACTTCATTTTTATACACTTTTCAGATTTGATGCCAATTTTTACTGTGTATTTAATCAACTTTTAACCTCAATTATGAGTTACTAATTATGAGTTTTAAAAGTTTGTAAGTAATCAAAATTCAAATTAAGCCAAATTAAGCAAAATAGATATCTTGAAAGCCATACAACACTACTTTCGAGTAATGATATGTTTCAGAAGTTTTTGTATTACTTTTTTGTTCAAATGCTAATTAAGAAGTATTGCAATCAATAGATAATTAATGTTTGAAAGCATTGAGATTGAAATAACGTTTAGATTAAAAGACAGAAATTGAAGAAAAGTTACGCAAAACTTTGGAAACAATATCTCAATGGCATTATTGAGGCATAAAATAAGTCAAACTTTTGAAAATATACAAGAAATGAAAATGTCATGAAATGTGATGAAAATGTTTTATTAGACATGATAATTGATAACTGAAGCGAAGTTTTTAGTAAATAAACTAATTTTTAATCTAAATTACATTTATTTCAAAGTAATGTTTATCACGTCATTATCACATTCACCTCAAAACTACTTATTCTCATAAATGAGGAAATCATTGATGCGTTTATAATAATCATTGCCTATGCTTTGATTTTTTTCTAATGATAATTGACAGCCAATCCCTTCAATAATTAGGATAAACTTCAGACTAAAATATATTTATAATAACTATTAAAATAGACTTACATTTTCAGACATAATAACAATGAGAAAAACAATTTAACATTTATGTCATTTAAAACCTGAATTTCAATGGGTTTTAGAGTTAATTCATGTCTCAATGGAAAGTACTTTGAAAAGAAACTTTGAAACAAAAGTTTTTTACATAAAATTTTAATAAAATTTTAAACTAAATCAAAAAGTGTTTGATAACTAAAATTATTTGATCAGTAATTGAAAGAATGATAAAAGAGATATTTTTTCATGAATAAGAAACACAAATAATTTTTGTGTTACTAAAAACAACTTTAATTATTGAATAAATGCGTAATGAATCGGTATTTCGACAGGTGTTCGTTATTAGTAAGAAATATTTCTATACAAAAAAAAGTTAACTATCTTTAGGAAAGAAAAAGCTTAACATTTAAGTCACGAAAAAGTATTTATAAAAGTGATTCATAACAAATGCCAAAAATTATTCGCATAAATGCACTTTAAAATTATTATAAATTTACATAAAAAGGCAAATCATAGAAAAGAAGCTTTGAATAGCTTTCAGGTTTGTGTTAATGACTATTATTTTTGTAATAACTCATCGGAACCTATGATTGAGCGTTGGGTCCAAACAATGAGACAATAGGTTTACCAGTTATTCCACTTTTTGGTCCATTTAGTATTTTTTAAAGCAAAAAATTCGGTTTAAAGCATAAAGTTTTTGAAGATTTAGATAAAAGTTAAGGTTCAGAAAAAACTTTAGGGAAATATATTTTAATGAGTCTTTTTTTTAATTATAGGATTTATTGAACTTTTAATGGGTTGTTAAAATGCATAATAAAACTTTCGGCATTGTTTATGAGGATAATTTGCTTTTCAATTGAGACATTAAGAAATTAGACTTTAATGTTCTTTCTTTACTGTATTTAAGAACTTAATGAATTTGAAATTCTATTGTTTTTCTATTATAATTAAGATAATAACAAAAGGGTCGACTTCAGATATCAGCCTTATTATTGTTATTATTTTTCTTTTTAAAGAAAAAAACTCTTTACTTACAAAAATATAATTAATTTTCAAGACAAAAGTTCGAAAATGAGGACTTGTGTTCAATAAATGGATTGAATTATTTTTTATTTCTTCATAATAGTTGAAGTCTATCTTTATGGCAGTGCTTCCCAACCTTTTTTCACGCGCGTATTACTTAGAGCTCTGTGAAAATATTGTCTGAACACTAGATATCTATTTTTACTTTATCTTTTAAAGGTGGGTATTTAAAAAAATCAAATTTTGAACATTTTTAATAATTATTGTGAACATAATACTAGACTATATTAATGTATAGACAGAGCTGTGAATTCTATCCATGAAAAAGGTAAAGAAAATATAATGCTATTTTTATATAAAATTTAGTGTAACAGGAATTAATGAACTAATGTGTTTCCTAATTTAAAATTTGCTTCAGAAGCTTTTTAATGAGAACCCCTTGAATTTTTTGTAAAAAAGTCTATAAATGATAGAAATAAAATTAGAACTCGATACCCAGCTCTACTTTTACCTTTAAACTAAAAGCCTAAGCGTACCGTAGAGTACCACATACTGGACGCGTATCACAGATTGAGAATCACTGCTCTAAAAGGTTCAAAAGGTTTTAGATTCATTGCTTTCCTCAACACTAAAACAAAATATCAATTATTTTCTCACGTTTATTATTTTTTATCAGTGAATAATTGCATACTTCATGAGACCATAAAAAGGTTTAACTCAAAAGCTATCAATGCCATCAATTGTCTAAGTAAATGATAATAGTCTAAAATAAGATGAATGATGTACATACACATCAATTATTTGGTTTTAAAACTCCTCATTTTCATAGCTATCAATCAATTCGTGAATGTCATTGAAAAATACTTGTAAATAGCATTTCAAACTTGATTTCTGATAATAAAATATTAAATTAGATGGAAATCCCTTTACGTAAGAAGAAGTCTTAAGTGAATAAAACATTTATTCCCTAATGTAATTCAATTAAGAAATTTTGAATATCAAGTCTAATAATAGTGATGAAACATTACAAGAATTTTATTTTCATTGTTGCAAAACTTATTGCTTTTCATATGAATTGCGTATAAAAATAGAAATGTTATAACTTTACACATATTAATAATACAGTACTTTATCAGAAATCATGTGCAATAAAATACTATGCGATTAACGAATAACTTATATCTCGTTATGTTTTCGAAATGATAGTTAATATTTTGTATAGTTCAGGACTTTATAAAAATACCTCATTTTAACGTTTCAATATTGCAGTCAAGTATTATTAAGCAATAATTTACTGCTATTTCTTTTTATACAGAATGCAAATATCATTAAACAAATACAAAACGAATCTATCAAACTATTGAACAAATAAATTGTTTTATAATGAGATGAAAGTGCAGATGACTTATAAGTTTCTCATTCAAAAGTCTTTTTATTTAAATTTATTTCTAGTTTAGAAGCGATTTCGAGCATGAGATCCAAAAACACTTCAATCAATAAAACTTTTTCTTAGAAAATCAAATTAAAAAGTAATATATCAATGAATATATGATTGATGTGAGCGATAAAAGTAATTATAGGAAAGAATTTTTTTTAACTTCAAGTTTAATTGTTATAATGAGAAATTTTTTCTAATAAAGACCAGAAATTTATCGATAAATTGAAGTTTTGGTTCTATTCAAAAATACATTCTTTTGAATTTTAAAATTCATGAGTATATAAAATATTCTTAAATATCATTATAAAGTTTGATCAATAACTTAAAGTCTAGAAAACATGTGAAAATATGAAACGAAATGTGTTTAAAGTTCTAAATGTCATAATTGATGTGATATTTTAAGAAGTTTTTTATATATTATTTAAACTTCGAAATCGATTCAAACTTTTATTGTGTCTTTACTTATGCCCTTTGAAAATAGACAATAAAAATTGCATTTAATGCAAAAGTAATTTTTCTAAATGTTTTCTGACTTATCGAATGTCACACCTGTTATCGATCAACACATGAATTATGTAATAATTTTTTAGAATTGAGGTTTTTTTCATAGAGAATAAGGAAAACTTATGTTACTATATATATAAATAAAAAAATTGTTTACCAGTTTTGAAAAGGCTTTTTCATGATTAAAAAGTTATAAAATTTATTTTTATGAGTGTATAATGATTAGGATTTTTTCATTACATTAACGATTAGCTCAAGTCATGAATGAAATAAGTTTTTGCAGATAGAATTTCTGTTAGAAATGATTTATAAATATAAAAACTTTAACTTAAAATTCTTTTGTTCGCTTTAAAATAGCCGTAAACATGTCTTTAATACTGGATAAAGATTTACAAGATTTTAGAGATTTTTCTCAACTTTTTTTATAAAGTTCTTACAAATGTTGAATGTCTCGAGACGTAAAAATAAATTACAGACTGTTTGAAAGCATGAAATGGTAAGAATTATAACTTTTTTGCCTTACGTAACGATAGTTCAGAAAACAAGAAAAAATTTCCATTAATTATTCAACACAAAAAACTTCTTGTTTCGCATCTACATAAAGCAATTTAATTAATTTCAAAATTATTTTATAAAAGAAGATATAATTAAAATTTCGCGTGAATTTCGTTCATATTTAGACTCATTTATCAAAAGTTTGTCAATAGTTCTAAAGACATTTTTTCTAATCGATAGATAAAAGAGACAGAAAAATACTCATTAATGTCAATGAATTATATAGTATTTCATATAATATTCATTTGAATCTATGATTCGTCGGTTTAGTTATAATAACAGGAGATTACGAAACAACTATTTTGTCTGAAATAACTTTATGAATAATGAAAATATTACTTATGTGTAAATCATATCCTTTTTATGTTAGCATAAAGTCATTTGAATAACGATTCAAAGAACTTGTTCTTCTATTCAGACTTTGTAATAATAGTAATACATAGAAACTATTGGTAACCATAAAATGATAACTATCTTAAGCTATTTATCTCATAATTGAATTAATTATTTCATTTATATAAGAGTTCATACGATTAGGAATTAAGTTTTGTTTCAATTATCATCAGATCATAGGATAGACTTCTTTTGAAACTTAATTTTTTGATGTGATTATTGCGAAAATCATTGCAATTTTTATTAAAATACTTCAGAGATATAAAATGCTAAATTCATTTCTCCTACTCTTAAAAGTACTTATCATTAAGAACTTATTGATCTCAATATAACAGAGAACAAAATCTATGAAAATAGTTGTCAATACAACGCATCAAACTATATGAATATGTGATCAAATTTCTTCAAAATAATGTCAAATCATATGAATTCACGTGAGTTTTGACAATATCTTGAAGAAAATACTTTACAGATTATCTTAATTTTATGTATAATTTCAAACTTAGAAAATAAAAAAAAATTTAAAAATTAAAAATAAATAGTTATGTAGACATAAATAGCTGAAAAAGTTCTAAATCATAAGTTAATTTGAGAAAAATATACTATTTAAGCGAAACTCAAATTTTAATCAAGAAATGATTACTTGAAAACTAAAGTTTAAGAAAAAGAGAGAAAATTTGAGATGAAAATAAGTCGCAAAACGACTCACCATTTTTGCAAAATATATTAATTGCTTCACCGAATAAAGTACTGACACCAGAGAAGTAAAGACAGTATTGGTATCGAAGTACTACTCTTTGAATAAACTTCAAGTCAATTAAAGTCTAGAATAATATAAGAGAAGTTTATGAATGTTATAGCTTTTAAAGTTGAGAATAGCAGACAGGTTGCAGTTGATTCACCTCAACCTCTCTATACATACCTTTTTATATATATGAATATTGAAGTTTTGTTGTCTGCCAGCAATAGTTACGACTGGATTCACATCAATAGTTGTCATGACAATCTCTAATGCTAATGATTGTCGACTTTTTTAGAGCTCTTGCAAAACACTACTTCTATTTCAATGCAATCAAAATCTAAATACCTTTTCTCTCTTTTCAAACATACATCAATTCTTAGTAAACTTTATAAATACTTTTATTCAAGAGTTTAGTCTAGTTTTCAAGCGATAATCATTTTCAACATAAAAACTTTTTCTGAGAATTTATTTGTTATCAATAAATATAATGCTTTAGAAATGAGATCTAATACAAGGATAGACTCATTTTTTATACTTTTAGGCGAATTTTAAACATTTTTCCGACAGAAAGAAACAATTTTTCTATGATATAAAAAATCCGATAAAAAGTTGTAAACTTTTCTTAAGAAGTTTGAAAAAATGATGAAAGTTTCGATAACTATTTAAAATTCCTGTTGAGAAAACTCTAGTCTCTAGTATTAGTCGATTGCATGTCTGTCACGAGTATTACTATCAGAAAAGAAATAAAAGAATACTTTTTTGATTGTCTCCAAAAGAGAAGTCAAAGTTAATAACAGAACCGGTATTTTTAAATTAAAGAGTTTAAGAAATAACTCTTTTATTACATGAGAAAGTTTTCATTTGTTAAACACATCACTAGAAGAGCTATTTTTATGCCCTTTATTATACGTTTATAATTATGGTTTCAATTAAGACATTGCTTTAAATAATTCTATAGGAAATGCATTTTGATTAATACCATGAGAACAGATGTTATTAATTTTGTATAAAAATTATGTAAAACTATTCATTAATACTAAGATAGGAAAAATTTAGGACTTCAATGAGTTTTCAAATTAATTTATATAACTTTTTTCTCATGCGCTCTCAATTTTAAGAGGAAAGCTTCAAAAACTTGAGACAAATCTAAAGTTTTTGAAGCTATAAATCCATGAGACATGAAAAAAATGTATTCAGAACTTCAAAATTGTGTTTTTGATAATTTAAAGTATTTTCTGAAACAATTTGTACTGAAACAGATATAAAACACTGTAAAGTGAAGTAAAATTAAATCAAAAAGAGGTACATTTCAATACTTTTATTCATTCAATTGTTACATTAAATATGACTGAAAATAATATGGAATTAAGTCTTTAATAAAATACTGAATTCTCGTAAAATATTTTTAAAGTTTGAATAAATATATTTTTTGAAAATTATTAGGAATAATTTTGTGCATTTATGATGAATAAAGTTTTCTAATATAAGAAAAGTATTGAATAGACACATTTGTTATCTGATATTAATTAAGTGAACAAAATGTGAGTTTTAAACCGTATTTGAAATTTATTTTCTATATATACAGTTACGCTTAAATGAATCGGCAATATTTTACTGGAAAAGTGGTTTAGTCACGGGTTCGACATCAGGCATCGGTGAGCCGACAGTTAAACTATTCTCAGCAGTTGTGGTCACGGGAAGGAATCACAAAAATATAAGAGTTGCTGAAGAAGTAACTAAACTATCTCCTCAAGGATTAAAAGTATAGTTAATTACAGATTATTTACAATAAAATGAGGCAAAAACTGAATTTCTATGAGAAGCCTCTCCAAGTATCAAAACAAGATGATGTGAAGAATTTATTCGGCCAAACAATAAAACAATTGGGACAAATAGACATTCTTGTTAATAATGCAGCTCAATTAGAGATGATAATATATTGGAAACTTACGATACTGTGTTAGGAAGTAATTTCAAACCAATTGTCCAATTGATTCATTTATCAATTACTTATCTCGAAAAATCAAAGGAAACTATTATTAATATTTCGAGTGAAATTAAACCGGTATTTTTCTCTCACATAGACAGTGATGTATGCGATCACTAATATGTAAATTCGTTAAGCTCGGGTTAATCACTGTCTATAAACGAACATAGTGTAATTGAACATCAATTTTAATTTAAATTCATTAAATTTCTTTAATCAAGGCTTACATGAAGGCTACAAATTATTTTGTTTGCAAAGGCAGCTTTGGATATCATGACAAAAGTTCTTGCAGTTCAATTGGGTTCAAATGGTATAAGAGTTAATGGTGTTAAGTAAGTATAAACTTAGTTTAATTAACTCGTGGTGTAAAGACACGAGTTTATAGTTTCCTACTGTCTGTCTGTCCTCAACAATACTTTAATTGTTGCCAAAAATTTTAATTTTTTTTAAATTTCTAAATTTCTATATTATTGTTGCCAAAAAACTTTTTTTCATAAAAAAATTTCATAACTTCAGAATTTAATTGTTGCAAAAATGATTAGAACTTAATTTGAATGTTTTAAATTCCTAATTCAATTGATATGACACCACGAGTTATAATACTGAGTGAGTCTTATTGTCTATAAATTTGTTCTAGTAATGAGACAATAAGATAAAATTTCGAATGGTTCCGATACTTGAAGTTTGCACTCATATTACTGTACAGTTGTACAGTTTTTCAACATATCGTCGGGTGAAAATTATGAAGTCCTGTCTGTAATGTTATTTCAATGGGCTTTATAATTCTCACACGACGATATTGAAACTTTTAAACTACCTTTACTAATAAGTTACATATGTGGACAAACGTGTAGAGCCATGAAATATGTATTAGTTAATATTTTTAGCAGCTATTATTTTGAATGGCTGTAAATATGGATAGAAAAACTGTCGGACATGTTCCGCTTTACAGATACAGATAAGACATGTTAATATTAAACATGTCTGTAATTAACTCCTATAGTAGAGAAATACTAATTTCAATGTTATAACTTTTCAGGCCCGGTACGTGTCGAACTGATGGTCATAAAAAGTGTCCAGTTCTCCATTGATAGTACAACAAGCATTACAACGTATTGGAGAACCCATTGATTTAGCAGAAGTGATAGCCTTTTTGGCTTCAACAGATGCATCATTCATAACAGGTGTCAATTTGGTGGTTGACGGAAGACTTTTTGCTGCTTAAGTCTACAATTCAATTTAAACATAAGTTTTATTAATCATTTAAACCGAATGCTCTCAATTATTCAAAATATACTAAATAAATAATGTAAAAATAAAGTTTGATTAGATATAGAAACATAAGTTTCGGTACACAAAAATGATTATGCATTTATGATATACTGCATGATTTGACAACTAAATTAATGAATTAATTGTTCTCTATATTAAATAAGAATGTAATGGTTCAATACTGGTATGAGAATCACTTATACACATGACAATCATATGAAAGCTAGGATTAGAAAGTATGTTATGGATTATTTCGTGAACCAGAAAAATGCGCTTAATATTGCACTCAAATACAAATACACTTAAAGTTATTATAAAATTCAATTAAACTATAAGAAATCAATATAAAAATCATATGATTCAATATTTTTATTTCAATTGATTGCATTCTTCATCTGAATGATCATGATAATTTTCACAATTATAGTCAAATTGAGATAAAAGTTTACATAAAATTATATCAATAATGACAATAAATCTTCAAGAAAGATTACTTTAATCAGCTATTAATAAAACCTTTATCAGCAGAGACCACAAATAGATTTTCTCTACACTTGCACTGCAAAGTAAATGACTCGTGAGACAAATTTAATACGAATCAATTAATTTGCAGCTCAAGTATTGAGGAATTATTTAGTTGCGTAACCATTATATGATCAGTTGATGAAACAAAAATTGATGAAAGTTTCATATATTATATAAGAAGGCAATAAATAATTAGATAAGTTATGCAGTTGTGCTGCATCAGTGCAATGTTATAGAAATGTAATATTTCGAGACCGTCAATAAAAAGAGATCCAACACAAGTGAAAGGGCAAGTTGTAGAATGTCTAATATGAATGTGTTGACCACAAAAACCAGTAGAGGATTGTATAAAATAATTCTTCAGATTGAGTGTATGTCAAATGGAAGAACCAGATTAGGATTCAAGAAACACATTTCTACTAGGATTATCTTCTTTTCCTCTTCAACATTAATGTCTTAAGACAATCAACTGCTCTCTTTGAAAGCTCCATCAACATCTACTCTTAAGCAATCGAGTTTGCAGGTCAAGTCTCATGGCTTGAGACCTGTCATCCGTTGTTTTAATAGAAATGAGATAAGGATTATTAAATTTGCTTCTTCTGATGCAATTTATGCCATTTCTTCTTATTATACTTGGGAAGTGATATAGAAGTAGATTAAATCTTGAAGGTGTTCACTATATGCGTAATGAACTGAGAGAGCAAAAAGTGCAATGTATGCAAACGGAGTGGAATTAATATGAAAAATAATTTTCATACAAGTAAATGACTAAACAATAAGACAAGTCATTTAATTTGCAGTGAAAGTCTGAAGAAGTAATATAAGAAGAAGAATTACAGTAATAGATCAGGTAGAAAAATGACACCATCGGTATGATGTAGTTGGACATTATTTTCACCATCATCAACAACATTTAAGTAATACAAGAGATGACAATAGTCTTCAGCAAATTCAAAGTTTTTCTCTCGAAGATGTTTAGCTTTTAGACAATTGACTGTTTTATTTAAAAGCACTTCAAAAATAGTGACTTTTGCGTAGAACTTGTGGTGAATAGTTATATAATTTATTATATTTTCTATGAAATAATATGTAAAACTAATAAAATTATTCATTGAAATCATTAAGTTTGAAAAAATCATTACTTTTTTCCTCTAAAAAAGTACTTAAAATCAATTTTTTCAGAATATTATGCTTTGGTATTATGAGAGTGACCATCTCTTCCGATGAATCCCGGAATAGAGGTTCCCGGACTCGCTCCACATCCCGCCTCCCAGGCAAGTATCGAATACATAAAAATGTTTAATAAAATGTTAGAAGTTGTTACTCAATCATTAATTTTCGTTAAAGTCAAAGCCATGGATTAATGCAATAAAAGTGATCAAATTGTAAAGTAATTCTCTAATTTTGATTATTTTTATTTGTGCACTAATTATATGATTATTGACTTTTTAGCGATTAATTTATTGCAAAATCTTTAATTTAAACTAATTTTAACCTAATTAAAAATTGTAAATTTATTTTCCTGAATTGAAAGATGTAAAAAAATATATTCAAAGAAAGCAAAGATAACTTATTGTGAAATTTTGATAATGATTAGCTCAAAAATGTAGAATTTGAACATTGATTAAATAAACTTACACGTTAAATTGTTTTAAATGTTATTCAAACTTTAGTATTTAAACTAGATATAATCATTATTATCACTACTAAAAAGTGTTCTTTGCATCATAATTTCCCGGAACGAAAAGTTTGGAGGTGTGGTCACCTTAAGTTTTTATATTCTGCGTGTTGTAGGAATAAAACTGAGAGAGACTTCAAATGTGAGACTTCAAATATTAAGATCCTTTCAAGAGTTTCAAAGTCAAAACACACGTCAACTATTGATTACAAAAATGAGAAAAAGTTTTGATTCTTTAAAATTAAATTGATTATAGATTATTTGACCTGTATTTGAGTTTATTGTTGAAAACACGAGATCACTATTAAGTGAAATGGCTTTAAGAACTTGTGTTTCATTCATAGTATGTTTCTTAATAGCTTTCACTATTTATTGAAAATTAGTTTATAGAAAATTTAAATTTTAAAATTAGTCAAGCAAAACACAATTGTCTTAAGCAACTTTCAAAGGTATTTTCCAGTAATGACAATCTCGAGTCTCGAAATTTATTTGCCTCGAGTCTCACTCTGGTCTTCACTACTTCTCCAATTTTCAAAAACATAAAAAACTTGATATTGTTTTGCAGTATTTAATTGTCAAGTTCTTAATGTTTTTAATGTATTTAAACTTTATAAACAGAAATTGTTCAAAAATACAAGTTTATTAACTGAAAGGCTTCATTTCAAATTAATTTTGATTTCCGTATTTTAATTTTCAAAATTTATTGGCCAAAAATTAGATTTCAAGTAAATATTTTCCTTGAAATCCAGAGATAAAGTCAAAAAAATCAATTTCGAGACCTCTAAGAGCTTCGAGATGACCTTTGGTCAAGACTCGACAATAAATATTTGGGTCGAGACCCGAAACCCATCTCTAAGATTAAAGTTAAAAAACATAATAAGTAGAACTTTTTTTTGAACTTGAGATTAGAATCTAATTCATAGAAAAATATTTTCAAAATTTATAGTCTTTATTCAAGTCATTTTTATTAAAAATGATTACTTAAAAGTTTCGCAAAATTATTTTTAATTTAATTTAAATGTCATTTAAAAAGTCTATTAAAGACTACACAATTGACATCTATTGTTTGATAAAAGTATGAAAAACCTTTAGGTTTTTTAATTCAATAAAATATCTATTTCTAGAGCTTTGGCGTCAATCATAAAGCATTAGAAACTCATGTAATCAAAGGTTTATAAAAAAAACTATTACTGCGACTGCGCGTTAGCACACGTTTAACACGCGATTCAAAACCACACTAAACATTAAAAGTGACCAAAAAGTGATCAAAAACCAAATAATAATTCAAAATAAATAATTAAAACGAATAGATAATTGAAAAAATAAAACAAAACATTTAAGTGAATTAAAAAAGCCTTAAAAATGAATTTAATTTTAAAAAATTGTCTCTTTTAAAGCATTGAAATCTGAGGTCATTTTCGGTGTCAATGAGTGGTCACTTCTGTTGTCCGCAGCACTTCTTTGTTCCGACACATCATAACTGGTCTTCCCGTCCATTAGCGCTTCTGCCGCCGCGAATGTGGTCTCCGATGGACTCAAATTACGGACAGTATTACAGACCATGTTTTGGTCATTCGGCACATCCCATGAGGTCATGTCATGCCTCCAACTGTTGTCTTTCAAGTCATTGTCAACACAATAGTCAACAGTTCTGTAATTGTAATCGAAATGAATTTGATTGCAATCCAAGCCATTCATGGACTGATTCGCAGCCAATCATTACTGAAGAATCTGGTGATAGTCCTAATGGACAGCGATATGAGTCAGATCTGGGTCAAGAAAGCAGCTCTGATGGCGATGAAGAAGTGGTCGATGAAAGCGATGATAAGAAGTCTAATTTGGATCAGTTGAAAGCCTTTAATCAGACTCTAAAACTCAGTTTAGAGAAATCGACCGAAAAATTAAGAGAAACGCAGATCTCTTTGATTAAGGTCTTAATTTTTATCTCATTTTCAAGTCTTTTTCAAATAAACTTTCAGTCTTTTTATATTTTAGTTATCGTTAAGAGATTTTATGATTAGATCTTAATTTAATTGTTCTTTAAAAATAAGTTAATGTTTAATAGTTTTTTGATATTAAAGTAATTGAAATATTTATTCAAAAAATTATTTTAAAAGTTGAGCGAAAAGTTGGCGTTGGATTACATCGAGAAGTATAGGATTGAACTTAAAAAATATAGCGATTATATAAGACTCGAGTGCACCCGATTCTATCATAACGAATCCATGTCTAAAAAGTTGGAGCCAATCGTTGAACAGATAACTATCGCCTCGAATAGAGCTAAAGAAGAGAAAGAACGGATTCGAGAGAAAATCGCTTCACAAAAAGCAATGCTTAGCGAAGAGATTAACGCCAATTACGAAGTCTTAGTATTCGATTATAAATCACTGCCGGAATTCCCAGATTTGCTCACTTTGTATAAGAATATTATCGACGAAATACCTCTTGAATTTTTCGATGACTTCACTTTACTGAAGAAGTTGGCGAAACAGTTCATTCAATGCAAAATGAGATGTGATTCGAACGAAACTATTGGTGATAATGATCTTAATGTGGATTCAGTGGTCTCTAATGAACAAGAGATGGAAATACAGAACATTAGAGAGAGTCCTAAACCTGTAATGAATGAATCGGAAGTCAAAAAGTTGAACATTAAGAATGAAAAACAAGACTTAAAACCTAAAGACATGTTCCCAACCATTCCATTGCCTTATGTTAAGGCACCACTCCTTGGAGTTATTCCATTGCCGTTCAGTTCAAGTGATTCTACTCTTAGAGTTGATACTAATGTCAATCTGACTAATGATAAGGTATTGACTGTTGATTTCAAGGCAGAAAACACTTCATCGGAACCAATGATTAAGACTAAAGAGCAGACATGCGATGACTCGTTCGATACGAATTCGCAGAAACAGAAAGAAAATGTGGACCAAAAGTCAAAACAAACTGAAGACTTGAAGCCGAAAGAGATTGTGAAACCAACTGAAGCGCCAAAACTGTCTCAATCACAGAGTAAACTATTGGAAAGAATTAAAAGTTTAGATAAATATAAAAACATATCTGAGTGAGTGATCACTTATTTTAAATTAAATGAATTTATTTCTCTTTTATAATTCCAGAGAAGTATTGATTGAATGTATGGTAAAGACGAAGGAGTCAGTGATCGCTTCCGGTAATCCAAACGGGTTTTCTGGTATGAAAGTGACTGATGTTATTCAGAAAATATGTCATGTTATCGACAAAGAGATTGCCGTTCAAAAGATAGTATGTTTTCATTTATATGTTTATCACAACTTTTAGTCAATTTGTTTGTATTAATAGCCGAAAGGATGGAATAATACAGTGGAACAGTTGTGGTTCAAAACTTCTGGTAAATGTGGGATCTGTTTCGAAAAAATGTTTGACAGATACGACACTTCATGTCAGCATTCGTTTCACAATTTGGTAAAACTTTAAATTTCATGTACTTTTCAAGTCATGTTTCATTTCTTACTTTTAGTGTATCACTAAATGGAAGAAAAGTCAAAATTTGTGCCCAATTTGTTCCAAACCACTTAAATAAAGCTAATCTAATGCTCAATAATAACTTAATTTGTATTCAATTGTTTAATTTGTTTTTCTCACGTTTTCAAGGAAACTATTTTCGTTCATTTTTTAATTACTTGACTCTTCTTTCGTCATTTCATTTCTTATAATGTTTTAATAATTAATTTAAATATTTGTAAAACAAGAGTATTGTTATTTCAATCTTTTGTAAATTCAAATTCATTCATTGATTTAGTGCTTATTTCTATTATATTTGGTTTTATAAATCATTTAAAAGCACTGCAATTATATTTCAATTATTAATTAATCTCTTTTTGAGCTTTAGATTTGAATTATTAAAAAATAATGTATTGAAATAAAAATTTTGTTGATTCAAAATATACATGTGCAGCGGGTACCCGCACTTGCGGGTTTCTGCGGGTATTTGCGGGTACCGACATGATTTGATGCGGGTGCAGGCGGGTACGGGTGTGAATGTTCGCAGGTGCAGGCGGGTGCGGGTGTGAATGTTCGCAGGTGCAGGCGGGTGCGGGTGTGAATGTTCGCAGGTGCAGGCGGGTGCGGGTGTGAATGT
>JAQFZT010001402.1:0-15423 GCA_034696325.1 Camisiidae sp.
ATAATTAAAAATCAAAGGAGAAAATACTAAGATATATGTTCGGATAATTTGTTCCAAAAGTTACAACAATGAGAAATGTGTGATACGGCCGTTCCAAAAAAAAAGAAACCCTATTTCCCGGACACCCATTAATTTGAATCTTGTGTTTTAATTATCATATATTATTGTTAAACTTTTAGCGATCTATTTTTCATAAGCTATTTTTAATTTATTGTCAATAAATGATTTTTGATAAAATTTCACAGCATTTAAGTGTAATTGGATATTAAATTAATGTAATCAAGAGTTTGTATAAAGTTAGAAACAAGACTGACTTTTAAGCACTTCAACAATATTGCAGATATTATCAAATTGAAAATTTTTTGACAAATTTCTCAACAAATATTGAAATTGAAAATTTTTTGGTAACAATTAAAGTATTGTTGGCCACGACGGACAGAAAGCACGAACCTATAAACTCGTTCTGTTGAACCACGAGTTAAAAATGAGAGATTCTTTGCACTAATAATTATAATTTGATGGATTTGTTGATTAAGGTCAAGATTTGAATACTGGTATACAATACTAATACTTGTAAATTTATAACTTCGCTTCAAATGTCCGTTTCGTATCTCATTGTGGAACTGAATGAGTTTATAGATTGAATTTTCCTGTCGGTCCAAAGCCACGATCCTGAAGCCCTCCAAATTATATTTTGATAGCTTTTCAACAATTAAACACTTCAATAATATTTAAATTCAGAGTTCAAATATTTCTATTGAAATTTATATAATTGAATTTTTTGTATAGATCACAATTTTCATGAATGCTCTAACAATCAAGTATTTTGAATGAGTCTCAACTTTTTTCATACTAAAAGTTATTGAAAAAGACTTATTAAACTATGAAAACTTCAAAACTATTGGAGAATTGTATTGTTGCAAAAAAAGTTGATTGATGTGTGAAATTGATTAAAGTATTTAATTATTGCGAAGACATGATCCTATTTTAGCTATAATTGTGAAGTTTGAATGAAAAATGATTTAAATTTGAAAGACAACAAATTTAACGAAAATGAATTAACATGTTCTTAAGTATTGCTGTAAAACTTCTAAATGAGGACTTGAATTAAACTGTGAATTAAATGCTTCTAAATATAGGGCAAACAAATGATTTACAAGTCATTCAACTCAAGCCAATATTATAGAGATTTAATCGTCACTCTCTCTAATAATAGTAAAAATTAGCTAAAAAGTAGTTGAAAACAAACATTTATAACAGACTATCAATAATTAACAAAAGATATGAGACTAGTTTTATTTTATTATTAGATTCATTTCTAAAATCTATTTTTGTAGGTCATTATCGTTACATAGTATTAAATTGATTAAATAATTGATCCCAATCCACACTTTCGCTTCTTCCAGACCTACTTCTCACTATGTGGCGGAACCAGCACTTCGAGTCTCAAAACTATCGAAATAATTCAAATCAAAATAATTATATGTCAATCAATGAGCAAATTTTTATTATTCAATTCAAATGCATTTGACATCTATTTAGTATAAAAACAATTTTTTTTTTAATTTAGTTCAAATTCAAACAATTAATGTTCAGTAAAAGATATACTCAAAAGTTGAAAAGATAAACTTGAAAAGAAATAGTAAGACAATCATAATATAAATCTTAAAATTTATTTATATTTATTTGAATTTATTTATTGAAAATTGAATATTTTTTTTAGTTTTTAGTTCCGCCTCTCAGTGAGCTATAATCGTATGCTTTGATACCAGAATTGCTGGTTTATAAAAAGCAAAAGGATTTCAAGAATAAGTTTTATTTTGGTCTGCATTTCATTAGTTGGTCGGTTCACTTGAGTTTTTTGATATAAATAACTTACAATTATCAGTATATCATTTGACTTTTTTGAGAAAATGTTGCGGAGTTTCATAACATTTTCAATAATAGGTATAGTGATGGGTATGTCTACTAAAGATAAATGTGATCTAAGGAAAGTTGATCGGTGTGCGCAAATTTTGTATATTTATGGTAATCCTACTTATAAAGTGTCTAATAATATTGAAGAAGCGCATCAATTTTGCAAGTAAGTCATAAGCCTTTCAATTTATTAATCATGGAATCACTTTTGTGAACATATCAAAAGTCATTTCAATGGGAAAATCCACTTTTTCGACTTTTTTCGACCTTTTTTCGACCTTTTTTCGACTTTATTCGCATTCAGAATCAAAGTTTTAACTAAGATGGGACTAGTGTAGTTGCGAGAGTATTACACGTAATATTACGTGTAATATTCCAACCCTAGTTTTAACTCACTTTTAGTTTTCTTTAAAGAAAATAAAAATCCATAAAAAGTTTATTGTGTTTGAAAATTGTAATATTTATTGAACTCTTAAATCTAATGAGTAGTTTGTCTTCAATGTTTATAATACTTTATGTGTTTATTAAATTTACAGTTCGACCAAAGAAGCAGAGCTTTGCATCAAAGCTTACAGTAATTCATGTGTCAAACCGTTTTCGCGTCAATACATAAATTTACTGCTTGCGGGGCCGACACAACAAATAAAGAAACGGTGCAGTCATTCAGGAATAAAAAGTAAGGATGAGTTTTGCTGTCATCGAAAGTTTATATGCGATTCTTTTTCCTCAATATTTTCCTGATCTTAGAGATCATATTTAGTGTTTAGTGATCTGTAGGAAAAGTACAACTTATAAAATGTATTTATATATGAAAATATGAAATTTTTGCCGAAAAATAGGTTACTTTAAAAATTGATAGAATTTTTTTGAATTTTTCTTATGAAGAATACTTAGAGCATAAAGAATGTGTTAACGCAACAAAAAGTAAGATTGATTTATGCAATGACAGCGCGATTAGAGACACTATGAGAATACTGAAAGCAAGAAAAGATGATTGGATTCAACTTTCTTGTTGGTAAATACAAATTTTCATACCTTTTCACAAGTCAATTCCACTATTAATCAATTCTTCAATAGTTTTTTAAGCAAAAGTACTCAATGTTCCACCAAAGCTATTGATAATGAAAACATTTGTGACCATAAATCGAAAGAATACATGAAAGAAGCGATTCGTGGTTTCTCTGGTGAAGTGTTTGATCTGTTTTGTGGTAATGACTTGCACTGGGAGTCCCATAACTGCCAAAAAGTTACTAAAAACTTACCTCTTATTGATAATAAAACAAAGAGGCCTTTAAGTGTCTTTCCTGTTGTACTGGAAATGATGGAAAGGTTATGAATGAAAACTTTTCAACATTTTTCGACAATTTGAATCATAAAAATGATTTGTAAATATTCGTAGAAACACAGCTTTAAGTATATGTCAACTGTGTTTCATAGAAACTTATACTCATGACTACACATAATAATGAATTAATTTAATTTTGTTGATTCACATGACAACAATTTTATCTGTCTTTCAATATTCATAAATAAAATTCAAATTATATTTGTATAGAATTTTTATAATGAAATAATGCTCGAAACCCGTCTTATAATATAATTTTAAAACAAATTTTCAGCGCATTAATGAGTTTCATTACTTCATTAGAATTCAAACTCCTCTTCAATCATATTATAATTAAAGTTTTTAAGGTTTTGTTGGAATTATTTTTAAACTTAACTAATATATTAAAAAACGATTGATCTATATTTGAAAAAACTTAAAAACATAATAAGCAATGATGTTATTTGAAAGTTTACTCTCTTTAGTTCGCTTTGAGAACAATAACCTTTTGCTAAAAGTAGAAAGATATGAAACAAGATTCAAATAGTGGAAAGTGTGACATAAATATTTTGTTAGAACTCAGATCATATGCAATCAAGTGCTAGAATCACATAAACATCCATATAATGAGACCTGAATGTGAAAACAAAGTTTCATTAATAACTTAATGCATAAAAGATTTATAGATAATTCATATTACTTTTTATTAGACAATAAATTTAATTAACATAAACTTGAATAACAATAAATTAACTGAAAATTTGACATTTAGTCCAATAACTGCTAGTAATCAAGATTTAAAAAATTAAACAGAAAATAAAAACATTTGAAATACCTTATGATTGAAATTATTTCTCATATCAACAGAAAAAGGGTTTCAATCAAACTGAAAATGAATACTCAGAGGATTTGGATCGAGAAAATGTGAACTCATATTTGAATAGCTCTGAATAGTTTATCTCTGAATAGAAATCTAACATAAATAAAGATTTTTTGCGAAATTCGTGTTAAGGTTCGAGTTTTTAAAATCATATTCGGGTCAAAACATTTACTTCGTTATCGAATATCATTCGCATTCATCATCGGTTCGTTATGTATTTAACTGTCAGTTTTAGTGTATGGAAAGTAATAAATAAGTTGTGATTGACTGAAATTCCAATGACTGGCAGACAATTCAATCATTTCTAAATATAATTTCTGACAAATCATTTGATGTGAAGACGAAGCGGAAAGAAAAGCGTCGCGAATCATCATTATGAGTGTTCTCATACGCGAAGGATTGTCTTCTTCTAGATATTTACCTAAATTTAAAATAAGATTTGATAAAAATTGAAAATAAAATGTGATTCAATGAATTGAAATGAATAAAAATGTTGAAATCAGACCACAAGAACGTAGAACTGACTGAAGACATTCAATTTCAGATGGGGTCGAATTCAAGTTCAACAAAATTGCTTGACATGAATCAAATAGTAATATTGAAAACTGTTTCGTCTGTTTCATTTCCAATGATGGTGTCAATTGATTTCGCCTGTCTTTAGACAAACCGAAATCATACTCATCATATTCTCCCTCATATTCGTCATCGTCTTCATCATCAAAACAAATTCTGGCACTTCTATTGCCTGTTCTTAAATTGATATATAATTCAGTGATGAACGAGACATATGCTGTCCAACGGCGCGCACCACCAGATGTTAGTCTGAGTTTATCTCTTTCACTGAACCATTCGCGAAGACAATTAAGAAGAGATTCAATGAATAGATGATTACGATTTTCACATTGCTTTTCGTTAATAATTAAACAAATGTTTGACATCGCCTGAGAATTACATGACTTTTCTAAAGCCTTATTACAAAGGATGCGCACGACTTGCATGAGTTGTGTCATTGTTAAGGAATTGGTCTTTTCCATTGCTCGGCGCACAAGAGTTACACTTTCCCATGAGATGCCATCGATTGACATCAAGTGTCCGATTGATTCTTGATTATTATTGGCATCTTTATTACTTCCAAATGATTTCGATCTTTTCAATGCACTTTTCAAAGGCTGAGAAACTTTCAATATTTCAAAACAATAATTAATATTTATCTACATCAACAACACTGGTATTCATTTGAAAGTTAACACTTCTCTCATTCTTACCATTAGTAATGTTTCCAAAATTACTAGTATTAGTAATTTTATTCGATTCGTTATTCGACTGTGAGGTCGATGTCGTTGAAGATGAATGAGATTCTGGTGATTCCGTTCGATTAAAGCCGACTCTTGCGGACGGCGGACGATATATTGGTTGTGAGGGCTTCACGTACTTGTAAATAACCTCAACATTAAAACAATCATTTGCTTAAAAAATTTTCTTAATGGGAAATCTGTTTTTCGCTTTAAAGATCGGGTTTCTTTGAGGTAAAGGTTAGGACAGCAAAGATTGGTTTGTTTCGAATTTAAACGCTTGAAATTGTGTTATATCTTGTAAAATTCTTATTTATTTTGAGAATTGTATTTTGTTTTATCATTGAATTCTTATAGGAGTTTCTGCTTTGAAGAGTTTGTTCTTTTCAGGTGATTGAGTGTCAGAAGTTTGCACTTTATAACTATCAAAAAACTAGCATAAGATGGCAAAACTCATTATCATTTCAATTATAAAACAATTCAGTTCAATATCAACTTATCTATAAAAACTTGACATTCAAGTTAAAGTACAGAAAGGCTGAAAAACATTGATTCACATCATTTAGAATTTTTTGTATTTTTCAATTAAAAATATATTATTGTTCAATACCTGTTGTGATGTTTGCCTTATTTGATGATTTGATGGCATACGAATAGGTGAATGAGATGTCGATTGAGATGACGACCACATGCTTTAGGTTACCTTTAATTACAATCCAATCTCATGACAAATATTATGATTTACTTTTAGAAATATTTACCAATTAATGAATGGTAACATTATATGAATGTTTTACTCAAGCCCTCCATAAATATATTTATATGACATCATTTGAAACCACTCCTTCGAAGTCTTAAAATAGACGAACTCTAATTGAAGAAGACTTAGTGCTCATTTCCTAAATAAGTTTCTCAACTTTAAAGTACACAAAAAAGCACTTCTTAACTCAGACTCTCTGGAACCTAACCTAACCTAACCTTCAATTCAGTTGAGATATCGCTTCCAATTAAACATTTTTCTCTCTATTTCATGGAAAAGTTATTTATTCATAAAAGTGGTCAAAGTTTAAAGATTTCAAGATTTGTTTATTTTTTACTTTTCAAAGTATTTTCAAAGAAATAATCAAATTTTCATATCAAGTGATTTATAAATTGAATAGATTTTGAAAAGGAGATCATCAGACTTTGAAACACCCAATATTGCAAAACATATTTTTCGATTACAGAATAAAATCTTTTCATTATTTTGACCAATGCTTAAGTTTTGATAAGTTAAAAAAATAAGTTAATAAGTATTCATAACATTTAGACTTAAGTTCTTGAGGAAAATCAAAATGGTTTAAATAAAAAATGAGAATTCGTGAATAGAGAGTAAATTGTGAGAAAACTCTTTAGGTTAACAAATGGAAGACTGATTTGACTGCTTTTTATGAATAGTCAACAATTATGAGGTGATTAAAACCAATTTATAAGAGCAAAACCGGGCAAACCGGACATTAAACCGGTCATTAATCATTTTGAAGATATCACTTCTGTCTTTTTTTGAGAAAAATTGAGGAAAAATAATTATAAAAACAACAGGAGTTATAAACAAACATGAGTTACAAAACTTAATATCAAAGCAATTAAAGTAATACTAGTATTAAGAGAATTATAGCAACTATTCATCACTAAATTATGACATTCTTTGAACGGTTCTATATATTTATTAGTTATATTTGGATATTGAATGAGATCTTCGATTTCATCCATGCCCTCCACGCCATCGATTCTTCTCCAATAGCACTGAGCCTTTTGTGGGGCATATCTTATCAAATGATGCGATCGAATCATAAGATTTTGGTCCCAAAAACTTCTATTTATCACATAATTTGAAAGGCGCTCATTTGCATAATTGGATGGCATCACAATCAATGGATTCATGTCATTGTCATCAATACTTATTTAGCAATTAATAAATAAAATGAAATGAGTTTTGATACTTTCTTTATATTTGAAACTCTAATACCTTTTAACTTGTGCAACGTCTGCGAGTTTCATAACAGTGTGTGGTGTGAGACCACTGAGACATGTTCGGGTTGACTTCATTCTTGGATAGTAGACGAGGAAAACCATACACATTTCTTCTTTAGTTGAGAGTCCGCCCTAAACAATAAAAACAAATTTTTTACCTCTTTTTTCATCAATCAATTAATTTAATAAAAGTAAATATAAAGTTACGTACAAATAGTGGTTTATCTCTTGATAATGTATTATAAGTACATTCAACAGTGATTTGGTCATCAGGCAATATCACACATCGACCAGAAGTTCGCTGAAAGTCTTGAAAATTGAAATCGTAATTGTTTTCTTGAGCGATGGGCTGTAATTCAGTGTCGCCGCGAAAGTGTCTCACAATTATTTTTCGAACTTATAAAAGAAAAAGTTATTGAATTGATGTAATTGTTTATAAGCAAAGCTTAAATACCATGTTTGTGTCCGTGTGGAAGACTAGCGATGACATTAATACCTGTCGGAGGCATCTTATGCTTAAAACAATTAGGATGGCAGTGACCGGCAATGGTTACGCTCTCTTGTTTAGGTGGTATTAGAAGTCGATAGTCGGCAACAGAGCCCATGGTTGCAGTGTCCGCATCGTATTTGCGCAGATTTTTAGTGTACAATAATCTTAAACCCGATGAATCGTAATTTCCAGCAATCAGTTCAGGATTGTCGTAATGGATCTCGAATAAGAAAAATGTCGTTTCTTCGTCTTCTGCTACAGGCATTCCTACGTCTTCTGGTAAAGTGAAAGCGTCGCCACCAGTGGCCCAAACCATATAAACTGATTGACAATGAATGAAATCGAATGGCATGTTAGCGAAGTCGAAACAGTTGGCACCGCTATGTTTGGCGTATTGTTGCATATATGATGAATTAGGATGAAGACAACGATAAAGAACCATATGATGAACAAATGGAGCGTTTGTTGGCGGCGATATGATTGGCTCAATCTATAAAATGTAAAATACATTTAATTTGAACTAATTTCAGAGTTCAGAGTTTAAGTTATACCCGAATCACATGTATTTTTGTCCTAAAGGGTGCGATAACAACCTTACACCAATAGGTCGTGTCTGAAGAGTTAGGTATTAACATGTTGTTTGAAGTGATGTCCCATTTCATCACATGTTCTTCATTTTTATTTGTGAAGTTATGTCCAGGAATGCTTAATAGATGAATACTTCTGCTGCCTCTGTTCATAGGCTTGTGTTGAGGCATAGCATATGCTGATGAAGGGTCGTCTTCATGGTAGGCCCATATTATCTTTGTTATGTCTCTTGTTATTCGCAGATCAGTCTCTTTATCGCATGTATAATAAACACGAGTAAATGTCATCCATGTGTGACTTGAATTTTCTCCAGATTTTATTAAATGCCAGTCTTGTGACTCATCGATTATCGGTAACTCTTCTTCTTCAGCAAAACGATCCTAACGTTAGAGCAAAACAAATTTTTTCAATTACAGATTTTCAAAAAATTCAGTCAAAATTAATGACTTGATTATTATTTTCTGAAAATTGAGGATAAGTTCTAAGGTTTGAAACAGAAAAAACTTAAAACTAATAAACACATTTCAAGTTTGTTCAATAAATAAAAGTTTTTAAAAAAGTTATTAAACATACGTGAAAGTGAGTTAAGCCGTTGTCATCAATCCATCCTATTATGAGATCACTGCCAGTCATACCACCATTCGGTGAAATACCGAATCCTATCCAACCTCTGGTCTCGACAACAACATTGAATGTGATCTGTTGTTTGTCATCATCAAAAGACCATTTAAGATGGTATTTATTATGAGGATCTAATGTTATGGAATGCATCCATTGAGCAACAGATAATGTCAATGCATTTATTAAAAACAATAATTTCACGAATAGGTTATTCATTGTTAAAAACAATTGAAATTAAGCCTCAAATATAAAACAGAGCCATTTTTGACTTTTTAAAATCCCACTCAAACACTACAATCTAAGAGTTCGGTTAAAAACTTATGAATTCATAAGTAGTAAATTTTTTTGAAAATGAATTAAAAGTTTTTTTGTAACTCTTAAACACTGAAATGTAAGCTTCATCAAAATGAACTGAGTTTTTGAGTGTTTTTGTTGATGAATTGATATTATTTAATGGATTAGATGAAGATTATTTTAACCAAAATTAACCAGAAAAAGCCTTGTGTACTAATGTTTGAGTGAAGGTACGCCCCAACAAGTTATGCCTCGAGGCGAAGAGTCAGTAGACTACTAATAATCTTCATCCGCTGCTAGTTTTCAAACCTTATCTTTGCATTTCTATAACTTTATACACTTTATACTGTCTGTTGCAATCATTTCTCATCACTCTAAACAACAGGTCTCTGCACTCAATGCTTCAATTCATATAAGCTTTTAAAAAAGTCCACATCAAAACTTGAGTATAATTTTGGCTCTTAATAATGCGAGTCATAAACTATTATACATGTAGTCTGTGTTTAAAAATAAAATTATTTATTAATTATTCAGCTAAAAGTTACTTAAATTAGCAATTTCTTAATCAAATTGAATTTTTAAACAGTTTATGATAAAAATAATTCTTTATAAAATTTTCACAATGAAATTCTCAAATAAGTGATGAAAGATTAGATTTTCGGAAATAAATTATCAAATCTATCTAAAGGGCACCTTTTATTGTTTATGCACATATTTTTCTAGGTTATCACGAAAGACAACAGATTTAGCGGGCATTGAATTTTTAAGTATTCAAAAAAATTAGTTAAGTTTATCATTAAAACCTGTTTTATTTATATTGAGAAACATTTTTTCTCTAAATTTTAATCACAATTCCATAAAAAGTGCAAATTTTTAATGAGATATCGCTATACATAATGTAGACTCTATTCAATAGACATCAAATACAATAGTCAATTATATTAACTTAATTCGATTGAATGCTTCAATTATTTATCAATTGTTCAATTTGAAAACCAATTAAATCTGAAATCAGCAATATTTTGAAAAAATGATAGAAACCCTTTTTGGGGGGATTTCAAGAACATGTTATAAAGAAAGAGATCAAAATCTGGATTGAAATCTATTGAATTTGTTGTGTCAATAATTTATCTGAAATTAAATTAAGTTTGAGTACAATTGCCTGTACTGTACAGGTATTACATGTCAAACAGTATGAAATGTTTCGTTATTTCAGTGAATTTGTTAACAAAAAAGAATAGAAACGAAATAAACTTTTTCTCTCAAAACCTATAATATATCTTAAGATGAAGAGTTTTAAAGCATCAAAAAACTAAATTACTTATTGGTTGTGAGGTTTTCTCAATTGGCTTTAATAACAAGCTATTAAAGTGATAGCTTTGCATTCAATAGTTTAGTGAATGATTTGCAAAATAAAATTGCAAAATGTGTTTCAAACTCACTTGTTTGATGTTCTGCATTATGTTCTCACTTGAACTCAGAAATTGTTCTCCGTATGAATATATACTTTTTAATGATAACACATTACTATCAATTCTATTCTATGATGAATCGCAACATCAAGAAATAATGATTGTTCCGTAAGTATCAGTACTAGTATCAGCTTTTTGTAAGCTAGAAATGTATTTAATCTTCAGAATCGGCTATAGTTCTGGTTCTCATAAAATAGTTTTCTTTCAATTTTCACAGAACAAGAGAACTAAGAATTCTTAATATAATCAAAAAATAGCTCTAAATTCCTAATCTTTTATATTAATTTTTCTAAAATTTTTAATGAAAATAAATCTTCCTTTTAATTGCACAAGAGTTAGAAAAGGATGCATTAATAAAACATTTAATGTTCTCATTATTAAATAGTTTTATGCGCTATAATATGAATAGCGTTTAGTTCTGGGTTTGGCTTAAAACTTATATTTCAAGTCGAATAACTATGCGATTGGGTTCGGGTCTCAAAGTTAAACTTTGAGAATGAAAACATTATTCTTGAGTTAATAATCGTATAATTTATTTTCAATGTATACTTTCTTTTCTTTTATTGACTCAGTTATTCAAAAATAACTATTTTGGATAATAGTAATCAAAAATGTAGATCTGCTAAACCTAATAATATGGTTTATAAGCAGAAGAATCCTGAGCCCAACTCTCGTCGTAAATATAAATATGAAAATTACTACAGAGAATACAAAGACGATCATCACTTTCATTGGCTTCAAGAAGCAGAATATCATTGGCGTTGAACTCCAAACCAATTTGAAGTTATTATCTTTTGATACGTTAATAGCTCATAAAAAGACATAATATTACAACTTTTTATTTTCTCCTTTCAATACAGAATTAATATAAAGTTATGTCCAAAAATCTGAGTTGGGGTACAAAATGCATGAACACTGATTCAAATTATTTTTAGAAACATAAGAATTTAAGTTGAAAATTATGTATTTATAATATATTTTAAAATCAATTAAGAAACTGATTGCACATTATTTGACTTTTGTTGAACTTATTTAAAGTAAATTTATAGGAATTGATAGTTTCCTCCCCACCCATGTCTCCAGTCTCATGTCCCCACCTCTATATACGGCACTAAATTAATGTATAGACAAACTAAACTAATTTTACAATTCAAAAAATTAAATGTAATCACTTTCGATTAACTCATGACTTCAAGATTAAAGAGCACAAAAATATGGAAAAATCATTTTAATTGTTAATACAACTTTTCATTATTTGAATAATACAACTTCAAATTTCTTTATTTCAATTTTAATATCATTTGAAAAGTTATTTTCAAAAAAGAATAGTAGTATAAACTCAAGGAAGAGTTGAAAATTTGAATTCATTAGTTGTGTTGATATAAAACAAATTTCTCTAAAACAGATCGCTTGACATTTTTACTCAATTGACTGATATTTCTACAATTTCTGTATTCTTGGATTATCTTTTGGGTCTTTTAGTGTTGACAAATACATTTAGACGTGACGCACATCATCAATCCAAACAAGAAAAATATTTTGGTCGGCAAATTTTCGGTCAAACACAAAGACACACAACTTGCCATTGAAATCATTGTTGTCTCATTTATCGGTCCCATTTGTCGTGAACTGTGAAAATTTTAGATTTTAATATCAAAATGTTCTGATATAAATGCATTGTTTGAAATCTAAGTTAATATAGAAGATTCACATAAAGTATTGTAAGTTTTGCAAAAATAATAAACACCTCAATACCTAAGAAGTTGAACTTTGGATGAAGGTTTTGTCGATGTTTCAGCACTTGATTCAGGTGGAGGTGCAGCTGTGGCCCATTTCTCGAAATCAGGCTTCTAAAGAATAATCTTTTATCAAACTTTTCTATTTGATAGATATTGAGTAATTTAATTATTCTTACCTCTGGAGGAGCTTCAGTTGTAAAGCAAGGCCAAGCGCACTATGGCAGCCGTGGACACGACACCAATTCAAAAGAAGATATAAATAAGAATTTTTTCAAAATCAAAGAGCAACATTTTGCACTCACCTCAACGATACTCTTACAAGTTTTGGGATAGTTTTTCGTAATACAACCAACAATACAAGAGCCAAATCGAACTAATTTTTGTGAAATTTCTACTACAGTTCGTTCTTGACGGACATTAACTTTTGACATCTCTGGAGTCAGTGGATTCATTGAACCTTTATTTTAGGAGAATATCAGTTTTTGATTTATAAGAGCAATAGACAAAATATAATGATATTGAATAAAAGTTAGGGAAACTTACTTACTATTCAATGATAAAGACAACACTATTAAAAAAGTAAGTGAAAAGTTATGCATTTTTGACTTTATTTCTAACAAAAAATGGTGAATGCCTTATACAGAATTTTTAATTAAATTTATGAAAATATTATATATTAAATTATAGGATAAACTGACATAAACACTACTAACCAATTAAAATAAAATGAACTTTTTTTGAATCTTGAAAACATAAATTAATTATCAAAAGTAACATTGAATAAACAGAGGTTAGACAACTAAATCAATTGATTTTGAATTTAATTTGTGAGTAAACCACTAAAAATTATTTTTTGAAAAAAATCCTTATTAAAGCTTATTATCTAAGCTCTAAAATAGAGTGAGCCTGAAATTTAAAAAATATTTAAATTAAATTTTGGCGTCAATGCTTTCAAAAAAGTATTTCTAGCACAAAATTTTGAATTATCTTGGGTTTTACTTCGAAAATGATTTTTTAAATTAAAAAATTTTATTTTTTATTCATTTATTTTGGTTGAGCTATTGTTTTTTTAAAAATTAATATTCTCTCCAATTCACACTTTTAGATAATTTGTAGAACCAATGCTTAAAACCCATAGACTTTTACATTGAATTATCAAACTTTTACATTTTGATATTTATTGACAGAAAATCTATTTATTCTGTTTATGCAATTGACCCATATATTTATGACATATCAAATAAAAGCTATGATCAGGGCTGCGACTTTTTAATTAAGAAATCTCGACTCAAATCTGGACATAAAAGAATCTTAAAGGGTATAATTTTTGAGATTTTCATCAAAACTTGTGAATCGCAAAGGGGACTTATACTACTAGTACCCTTATACTAAAAGTGGACTGATAGTTGAAATCTGGAAAGTCCAGCCCTGGCTATGATAACAGACTTTAAAACGATATAATTTGTAGTGATTTTCTTACAAATTGAGTTTTGCAGCCCAACCTTATGTATATTAAGAGAGTCGATTGTCTACAAACAACAGAAAAACTCAAAATAAATAATCCAAATTGATTAAAGTAAAATCATTTGCATTGCATAACAATTTGAACTAAATTTTTGCGCATTTCTTTGATTTTTATAACTTTGAGAGCAGTTTTATTTTAAATTTGATTTTTGATACACATTTATAGTTCTAAAATCAAAAAGCGTGCATAGCGTTCAGAGTAGCAATATAAGAAAGTGTCTTTTACATTGCTTCTATTTTAAAATTAGCATACACTGTCGTGCAAATTAGTTTAAAAGCCACTTTGTTACATTACAATTAGCTATGCGCGTTTTTTATTGTTCAAGTGTATATGAATAACAACTTGGAAGTGGTTTAGAATATGGCCGGTTAAAAAATGGGGTTCAATTTTTAACTAGGATAGGTTGGTTGGGTTAGGTTAGCTAAGCTTATATCACCCATGCCTATTTCTTTCAACCTTGGCGTCAACCTATCCTAGCGCACTCAAAGAAACATTTCAGGTTTCTTGTGGATCAATACTCAACCTTACCTAACCTAACATAAGATAAATCAATTGAAAATCGACCCCCATAACTCAGTCCCCGTTCAACATAGACACTTGATATTTGGTATATTAGGAATCTGTTGGACAAGTTGTCTCCTTCTCTCAGCAGGTGATTAGAGTTAAAGTTTTGGCTGTGACTCCATACACATATATAAATGCAAAAAGTGTCAGATTATGCATAAATTTAAAAATATTGATTATTTTGAGAATGATTGAGATTAATTATTTGCAACAGTTAAACACTTCGATAAAATTGAAAACTAGAAATTTTGCAACAATTGAACACTTAAAAAAAAGTTGAACAGATATTTTTAAAATACTATTAAATAGTTTTATACCAAAAATTTATTTAAAATTTGAGCCTAAGATTTTTAATTTCAGCTCAAACACCTGTTCGATCCTTTTTTGTATGAATAGAGACACAGCCAAAACTGTAACTCTAATGACATGCTGAGAGTAGGAGACAACTTGTCGAACAGATTCCTAAAGTATATTGATGCTACACCCATAGTAGATTACAATTAAAATATATATGCCACGCCCTCTACTATCTCTCAGAGGAAGAATTGCGAAAGGAATTTCGAAAATCTCAAAATTTGAGCCCTCATAACTCCTTTTCATTACTGATTTGAAGTTAAATAACAAGTAAATCAATCATTAATTATTGAAATATATTCATATAAAGTACTTTTCTCTAGAATAGATCGCTTCACCATTTTTAAGTA
>JAQFZT010001403.1:0-15388 GCA_034696325.1 Camisiidae sp.
GTGATCTTTTTGTATTACAAGAATAACTATATTTTAGAGAATGAAAATTATTAATTTAATATTAAGAAAATGTGTTTTGAAAATTAATTGAGTTCCTTCTTGTAATGATTCTATTATTAAGCAATATATCAATTTTGGAAAGGAATACTTATTAAAAATTAGGCATTCAATTTGAACAGATGTCTTTACATCCGACTCATGCCTAGAGGGCTACCGCATGCCATTCACCAAAATAGACTTAACTAATTATTTTTAATTAATATAAAAGCATACTGTGAACAAACACAAATCAGATGATATCACTTGCAAAACATCTATCAATCACTGATAATTTTATGAAAGAGACTCAGTTTATTTTAAGCCATCAAAAATGGTATCTCAAAAGTTTCGTTTTCTAGTTTCGGTTCTCCTGCCTCAGGGATGAAGGCGTAGGAGTCGTACCCGATAAGAGATAATTCAAATTTCCAGTCAAAACATTCGTTATTCAGTTTTCAATTTAAAATAAATATTTCTTATCAACTCTTGTTATTTAGAACTTGAAAAACGCAAACTTTGATGAAAGCTTTATTATTGTTTGTATCAATAAATATGATATCGATTTCGGTCTATAATAAGAGTAATTTTTGGGCCGAAATTATTGGCAAATAAATACTTGTAAACTTTCATTATTAACGTTTTTGAACAATCAAATATGATTTGATCACATTTTCTGTATGTTCACTGCTTGTTGAAAACTCTAAACATACAGATATTTTTTTAATACTGAATTATTGCGTTTCTAAACTAATGTAAACTTAATGAAATGTCTTCTTGAGATAGAAATTTCATTTAATACTTATTTTTTGATTTGCTTAAGATTTGTACTACTAGTAGAAAACCATAGGATAGGTTCAAAAGATGAAAAACTCATTTCTTTCAATCAGTGGTTTCCAAATTTTTTTGCTTTGCTGGCGTTCATGTACAGTCACCGCATAATTTTCTGTTGAACTGATGTTTTCGCGCTCGAAAAATATAGGGATCACTAACACATATATATTGATGAAACATTTAATGAGAATAATTAGTAAGACTACTTTTCATGAAAATTTTCACTTCAATACTTTAGTTGTTTTTATTGGATAAACTATTTTTAAAGCGCAAATCTCAACAGATAATTATGCGGGTGACTGTACATATTTTTAAAATTACTTTTTATTTAAGAGAAAATAAAGGTTATTGACTAGAATACAAGAAAATAGCTGTTTAATTCAAAGTTTAAATGCAAGATTAGCCTTTTCTTTAAAATAAATTTCAAAAAACCTTTACCTATAATAAAATTTTCTAATGATCTCTTCAATGTATAATTCAGTCAAAATCTTCAGTCAATGATTATTATTATTGTTTTAGTTCAAACTTCATTGAATGTAAAATTTTATTTGGATGAAATTCAAGATAAATTGATTTTTATCAATATTAGAAATGGATAATTAAAACAAATTTGATCTCTAATTCATTGCTATGAAAAATTTTGAGAGAAAGAGTTCAAAAGTCAAAACCTTGTGACTAAACTCCAAACATTTACTCAATATTTTCAGATACATTCTTCTAAGTTAAGGGGTTTATATTTTTTATTTCAAAGCTAAGGTTAATCTTGGATTTAGACGTTGAATTTGATAACTTGGAGAACAATTTGCAAAATGATTCTGAATTACGGTCTGAAAATTTTTGTATTTTGAAAGATCGAACTGTAATAATGTATTATTTAGTTGAATTTGATTTGGATTTGAATAACTGCTGAATTATTTTGTATTTGAGATTTTGAAGACACAGAATGCGTTGAATGCGGAGTAATTTTGCATAAAAATGCAATTTTTGCAGAAGTTGATCGGAATGGAACATATAATAAACATAACGTTCAATAAAAGACTTAATAGGCAAAATGAATTCCTTCAATGTCTTGTTTTATGGGCTTTACGCTCAGTTTGGACATAGATATTGATCAAATATAAGATAAAAATGATAATTTGCCCAAAAAAATCTATTCCATTTGGAAACTTAAAATGCCGAGAATGATACTTCTATGTTGAAAATTAGTTCAATAACAAAATACATTATTAAAATTTGTTTCTCTCAAGAATCGTTGCAATATTTATGAGCATCGTTTCTACGAAAACTGCATTTGAATTTTATTGTACTCACAGGCATATTATTATAATCTTAGGAAAATTAGACTAAAATGAATGAATTTAAGAGATAACACAAAGCTTCACATTTACAAAGAATTATTTTAATTAAGATTCGGGATAATACTCTGTATGAGCTAAGCCAGAATCAAAATTACTAAATATTTTTTAAGTACTCGTTCGTATTAGGGATTAGATTGAAAAACTTTTCCTGTGTATATAATGGCTTACTTAAGAGCGATTCATAATATTTTAGTATATTTTATAAGAGTTATTGTTCAGTATATAGTGAAAAATTTGTTTCAACTCACGTTTGTTTCAAAGTGAACAAATTTATTCATTCGTTCTTCAAGTGAAATTCAATTGAGATGTAATAGAATTATATTTCATGAATTATATAATTCAAATGTTAAGAGAATAAACTTTGCATTCAGTCAAAAAGGTCTATTAAATTTGATTATAAATGATTTCTATCCAAAAATTGAACTCATCGATGAATAAAGTTTCTGCAACTTTGGGATTATTTAATTATGATATCATGTATAAAAGTAATTGATTTTTGAGTAATAAATTAGAGGCTCATAATTAAAGTGCTTTTGGAATGAAGTTAACTTGTGCCCAATTTTTGTAAAATCCATCAGAACGCTTAAACGCATTAAAATTACGAGTTTGTTAAAGTCAGGTTAAAGTGAATTTTTGAGTGAGATTAATAACAGAATTATAGAAATAAGCCAACAATTAGAGGAATAGTATATATTATATGTAATACTACCCTTAAACACATTAATTATCAAGTTTTTAAAAAGTAAGCAGAGGAAATTGGCTTTCAAAAAGTCATTAAAGCCTTGCTTAGAATGCTTTATTTTTAGAAAAACTAATCACACTTTCAGTATCGCTCATTAAGCGACATATTATCTGTCTTCAATGTTTTACTAGTTATTCTTCTTAATTTGTTTTTTATGTTCGTGTGTGAAAGCGCTGGTGTTGTTGAACTCATATTTGTCATTATATTATTATTATGATTAATTATTTTCCTGTTGCCAAACATAACATTACGATCTAATTTACAATTTTCAAAGACTAACTTATTCTATCCAACTATAAACATAGTCATATAATTTATTCTAGAACAAATCGATTGAGTCCTTACCATTAAATCCATTGATATTATCAATTTTCAAAATACTTTTTGTCTCACAAAAAACTTATGACTAGTAATCATAACTAACGAGTCATTTTAATTGTCTAATGAAAGTCAGTCATTGTCTCTATCAATGAAGGTATTAATTTAATGTGTTTTGATTTTTATTATCATGTGTTATGTAATAACATAACATAATAATAAAAATCAAAACATATTAAATTAATACCATTGTATTATGTTTAGAAATTAGAAGTTGCTATATTGCTGAATCAGCCTTGTTTATTTATGTTAACATCACTTAAAGTGATTTTTCGTTTAATTCAAATTCATGATAAGCTTGTAAAATGAGTACTCCAGTACTTCAGAGTAAATGATTATTGAAAACAGGACTCAATTCAATGTTGAGGTAGTAATACAGTTGATTTATTACTTACAATTGATACTAAATATATTATTAAATATATGAAAAATTTCATTTTCCTAATGAATCGGAGCATAATTTTACATTTGAAAATGAGAGTGAATTGACTCTATTAAAGCAATGCAGTGAAGTCAACATCGAAATAAACATTATTTCAAAGACAAAATACTTTGAGTTTTGGGAAAAATATCATTTTGGCTCATAAAATGTGGTTTGATTTATGCTCTTTTAAGGCTTTTCATAACAAATGTGCTCTTTTTGATAAGCCAACTTCAACCCAAAGTGAATCAATAAACAATATTTCTCTATCGCTTAAAGAAAAAAATGTTACGAAATTAGTTGCATGAGTTTGATTCCGGCCTCATAAGAGTATCCCTTTTAGAGTTTTCAAGAGCAAAATGTAGACTACTTTATCATTTTCATCTTAATTTGAATTTATTGCCTAACCAGACATGAATTCTGCTTTTACTCGAGACAAAAAAATTATTTTTCAACTTTAAATTCTCAAATCAGTTTCAAAGTTTTGAACCGCGCATAAGTAGAATACTTGGTATCATCAAAAATATCAAAGAAAATAAATTTCAAAAGTTTTACAATTATTATAAGTCACTCATAAAGCCTCATCTTATCTATTCATGTCAATTGTGAGACTTTACTTATGACACACACATCGATAGACTGATATCTTTACAGAATCGTGTGATTAGAATTATTTAATCAAATCTTCCGATCAATATGAAGGCATTGCTGAAAATTTGATCTCCACTCTAAGCAAAAAAAAAAATTCAGATATTTATATCTACATAATATAAACCCTCAAATAAGTTTTCAAACTCCCAATCATTCGTCAAAAGAATCGTAATACTCAAAAATGTTCATTAAATTTAATGTTAAAGCAATTACACCCAAAACTGTTTCTATAATAAATGAAGCTCTTAAAGGATAACTTTTCTAACAGAAAGAATATTATTAGAAAAAAGGTTCAACTAAAATATAATTTTGCGAATGACAAATAGTCTTTAGTCATTAAGCCTTAAACTTTTTGCTATGACTTATCTTTAGTAAACACTCAAATGTATTCTTCATTTAAATCCTTAGTTAAGGATTATTTTTTTCATTGAATGAATTTGACTTCTATTAATAATTCATTGATAAATTTAAAATAAAAAATAAGGTTAATCAAAAAAAAATTTTAATATTTGATTGATTATTATGGATAATATTGAGAGTTGATAAAAGTTCTCTCTTCGTGACTAAACACTAAACTTGAACATTATTTTTCCGGATGTGTTATCTCATTTAAGACTTTGAAGTTTTAATAATTTGAGCAAAAGCTGCTCTTACCTTAAGAGCTAGAATGTGTTTAGAGTTAAAACTTGTTTGATGTCAATCTAACGTAAACTGATAAACTTCAACATTTTTAGGAAACGACTCTTTAAGTATAATCTGTTTTTTCTTTCATTAAGTTATATTTTATTTTTTATTAATCAATGTCATGGTCTTATTGACGGTGTTGTCCTGTATTTGTAATTTGATTGTAAAAATACTTCAAACTGACAGATGTCTAACTGAATTTAGCGGAATCATTATTACATCTATTATAGGTTTTTTGTCATGAATAAAGATTCGTTTGATTGTATTTAAAAGACCAAAGAATATCTGGAAAAATTGTTGGACTGACTCGTCAGCAAAAAACATTGATATAAAAAACGCAACACAAATACGTGTAGTTCATGAACAGGTACTCATGAAATATGCATTGATTTGTTTTAAGAACAAAGTTATATAATCATCAAGACTTTTATGGAAACCATAAGAGCTAATAACTCACACTTACAAAAAGTCACTATTGACTTTTATACTCATCCCAATCACAGTAAAGATGATTATTGTGTTCGTGAAAACCTTACAAAAAACATTTGAGAGCCACTTTCCTTGAGGTACTTTCTGATAATCAACTAAATTGAGCTCTTCTTTATATACCTGAAGTAAACTAGCTTTAGGAAACTTCTAAAAGCATTGGAGGCCTCGAGAGTTTCCTTTGTCTCAAATTAAGGACATTTATAATTTGAGAACATCGATGACGAGAGACAATCTGATTATTCGATTTTTAGCAAATAAATCAATAAAATTTAATCAAAGAATTGAAGGAAATAACTATAAATGAACTAAAGTAAACAAAATAGTAAAGAAAATCTATTTACACTAATAATAAGGACATTGAATAATGTGTGAACTTTTTAATCAATATTACTTAACGTTATTATCATTAGAAACTACTTACATTCGACTCAATCAAACCGTTGAAACTTTAATAAATCGAAAGAATTTACTGTAAAAAAGAGAAATAGGAAATCAATTAAAGTGTTCTGTATTTTCATGAGATATTGACTAAGATGTCATTCAACTAATTAAATGGAAACTTTTATTCTCTGAAGATTAATGAATAGAAGACAAATAATGCTGAATAGCAGGAGCAATATCTACGTATGCGGTATCCCATTATTAATATCTTTGTGAGAGCCATCACAAAACAACATGCTTTTGATTGATTTTCATAGTCTGCATCCAAACAAGTACTGGTATAAGCTTTTAGTGAATAATTCCCTTGTTTTTTGTCGCTATAATTTGAGTCAACTAAAGTTTGTGAGAGTACGTAAATTGATCAAATTGATACTGTGAGCACTACTTTTTATGATTATAAAAGTTATAACTTATAAGCCGATCAGTATAATAGCGAATATCTACTGTTATAGTGACCTTATGTTCATTCTTATACAAGATAAATAACTCAATAGAAGTTGGCCCTCGAATACAGACCTATTTAGTTTTGGTGTTATTACACAACTTTTACTGGACATGTCCTTAAAGTGACTAGTCTTCGCTCGAAATGACTTGTAAATAAGTTTTGTTTGCAATTATTTTCCATATATTTCGTTGAAAGCATTAGTAATCAAATTTATTATCTATAAAAGTAGATACACCTACAAAAGTGTAGATGCACATACTCTATACGCACAAAGGCATTCATTAAATTTCTTTGATGATCGCAAAATTATTTATAAGTGTAATTCAAAGCTCTTCCATCACTACAATAAACTAATTTCATTATAAATAAAAGCCGTTTCAGCTTCAACTTTTCTCTCATTAATTAGTTGATGAGCAATGCATAAAATTAATTCTAGTCTTTAATATGTTTGGGCAATCATTGCCAAGGGGTGGCAGGGGGTGGTTGAACCCTACTGCATTTTGGGAAACTCTTTCAAAATACCATAAGTCAATCATTTATGAAACTTTAAAATCAATAGTAAAAAAGTTTAAGAATCGGACAGAATTTGAGGAAAGCATTGAATTCTAGATAAGCTTGAGATTAAATAATCTTTAAGCATCAACAATTTATATGGGATCACATTTTCTGGCGCATCAACCATTTTATTCAATAATTCAAATCTTTTTCCAAACCCCATATTTATACGATATTTAAAAAAAGTTTGAATATACATTGTTTTTGCAAGAAAAAAATTTGACGGGAAAATAATTTCTCAAAAAAAATTTCTATCAAATCCGAGGAGTTTTGCTATATATTGTACTGTCTCCCCCAGATTTTGGGAAAATTGATTTCTGAACACCCTTTGGAGCTTCGAACCTTTGGCAAAGTCTGGTTTTGGGTGAGATATTGATAAATGTGCTCATATAAGCAAACATTCAAAGAATGAATATGAAGATCCGTCGGTTTTCTTTTAATGAAATATTGGTTTAGACATATATTAATATAAATTAAAATTTTCTTTTATGATTAATTAAAGTTCTCAATTTTTCTAAGTCAAGAAATTTGGTCCTATAAATTGATATGAATTCTATGAACTGTTGAAATATTGTGATTGATATCCATATAAAAAATTGGAAAATATATAATATGATTAAATGTGAATGTCTGATTCGGCCTGTGCTCATCACAATTGGGCCGAGTCTTATTAGAAACAGTAGGATCTGGAGTTACTACTGTAGTGCCTAAAGATATTTGAGCCTAAAAATGTTTTTCTATGCTATAAGAATCTGAGTTATAGTACAGTAAAAGTAAAACTTTTACACCGGGTTTTTCGCTCATTAAATAGATCACTTGATCACTGAATAGCCTCTCAAAGAGAATCACTCAAAGAGATTGTTTGCTATTTGCATGTATTCAAGTCAGATGGGATTTAATACAAAAATCATATTCATATTGCCATTATTATCAAGTGTTTATCTCATCAAAAGGATTCAATTTTTGCAAAATTCAAAAAAAGAATCAGAGACAGAAACAAATATCCAAATTATTATTGAAGTGATTTTCATCAAATCTATGTTTTATTTGTAATAGTGATGAGTATTTTAGAGAAATTAAATTCTCGACTATTTCTCGAATTTTCAATAACATTAAAAACTTATGTTTTGCTAATTTTGAACTCGAAAACATGAAGTGTTTGCAATTAATTTGAAATTATACTCAACATTTGAGTAAATATTCAAAATTGCGACATAAAATACTTTACAATTAATTGTTTTCTGAAATATATGAAATACAGAGATGAAAGAATTGGATTTTGAGACAAACTTGAAGGAGTCTCGAGATGAGATACCGAGCACTAATTTTTATTCATTGAGATTCAATGAAAAACTCTTGAGAAATAAGAAAACTCATTCTTAAAACTAGTGTACCATAAATACAATGTATAGACTCGAATGATTCACTAATGCTCTGTCTGAAGATATTTTGAGAACTCTATTGTAGAACTTATTCGTTAGAATATTATCCTTCCTTTCCAACTGATTCTCAGGGCATTTAAATGTGATACTATATCAACAAGAAGTGCTCAATCAAGAACTCAAACTGGTTCTGACGAGCCATTCATTTATAGACTCTTTTGAATAAGAGTTACATCAATTGAATATACAATACAAAAGTACAGCATTTGTTACCCTTAAACTATGAGTTGTATTAGAGCCCAAAATTTGATGCATTAATTAATAATTAGTTCATTCAATTTGCATATATTTAGAGTCGATGAAAGAAATTTTCATATTATTAGTATTCAAATTATGAAACATGTTCTCACATCTGTTTCAGCGATTCTAATCATAAAGTTCTCTTCAGTTGATTTAAAGTTTATGAAATGATAAATTTTAAAACAACATTCAATTTCTTTTAATGAAAACAAGTTTCTTCTTTTGAGCTCTATTCGAGACCATCAAATTGAAAGCAAACTTTTATTTTAACACCAAATAAATTATGCATTCATTCTAAACTGAATAAAATACTTGCATATCTGTATGCAATGTAATTTACAATAACTTTGATATGGATTTTATGTAGATTCTCGAGTTGAGGCTCAAAAATTGCATGTCGAGTCTCAATCGAAGAGCCTCAAGACTCGTTTAACATATTTAATACTAAATAAAACTTTTTTTCATAAAATTAGTGAATCTTTCAAATTAACGCAACTTTGCGTTTTTCATTTTGCATTAAGTTTGAGCCTAAGTTCAAATCAACAAAACTAAAACTAGAATAGCTCGAGCCACCCATCCATTCGCCACTTCCTTCTAGTTCTGTGACATTACAAACTTAAATGAACAGAGAATATGCTGATCTATTCAAAAAAGTTTAATTATTAAAATGTTAGTCTTAGAGAACATTCGGGTAGAATTAACTGTTTCACTGAACATGAAGATCAACTCAGGAATGCAAACTTCAATCGCATGAAAATTCTTTTTTTGCATCTTATTTTAAAAATTCAAATGTATGAATGAAGTGAAGTCAAGAATGAATGTCAATACTTCAGATAATTTATTGCTTTGAGTTGTGTTACCCGAAACTTGATTGTTTTTAGGGTTATCTTTAAATATAATATTTCTTCAAAATTAGAAAAACCTTTTTCTCTCAACCTTTCACTACACAGCATGATCCTCATATAATAGTTTATTCAAAGTTTGAGTTTGAATGTAAGCATCATTTTTTGAAGTGTTACAGCTTTCGAATAATATGCTCGATGACAAATAAAGGTAGGATAGCAAGTAGAATACAGTAAAACGTAATTCACATTACTTCTATGCAAAATTAGTATACACATAGTGTAAGAGACACTTTGCTGTATTGATATTCTACTTGATATCCTACCTTTTTTGTCATCGAGTATACAGTACATAATGTATAAATGAAATTCATTAAATAATGCATAACTGAACTTTATTTCATTAATTTGCGTGCTTTTTATCTACAAATTGATTACTTGAGTAATTACTTTTCATCAAGTCTTTCTTGAAAACTGTGTAGAAAATAACAAACTGAGTAGAAAACTCAATAAATAAAAAAAATATTCATTATAGTTGAGTTATCATTACTAACTGTTAAAAATTTTTGATGGCAGAAAAATATATATCTAAGAATTGTAGGTTCTTTGGAAAATTTGGTGAGCCTGGCAGTATGTCATGTATACACCCTTACTGTATATCTCATATTGAACTGCGAGTGAGAAATTAATTCTATTTTCCTATACAAGTATGATGTCTTGCGGGCGCTTCAAAAGCCTTTTGTTTTCTTGCTTCAAGTATATTCTATAATCAAGAAGTTTTAATACATTATTTGATGAAAATATACCAACAAATTGATTCCTTTATATTTTTATGCAATTTATTCTATTATAATGAACTTTTCTATACCCTAATACTAGTATAAGAAAAAGACACAAAATGCAAATTCAAACTTTCACAGCATAAAAGCCGTTGAAAACACAGATATAATTTTTAAGCCTAGAATTCATAATATCACAAGAAATTCATAAGTATTCATGAGTATTAAATATTGATCCTCTATAACCACATTATGCAAAAACTTCACATTTAAAATTGCTTCAGGAATTTTGTAAACATTTCTTTGAAGTAATTGCGAGAAAAAAAGTGGAAAAATCGTTCAATCACTGCTCAAGTGATCAACTCATTTATTTTGATGAAAAATCATAACTATTAAAATTTTCCTTAAAGTTGAGATTAATTTTGATTAATTAGCTGTAGAATAATAAAGATAGAGTCAATTCTAGTCGAATATCCAAACCATTAGTAGCTGAAAAAGGCTCATTCATCATAAAAACAAGAAAAATCTTTTCCCAACTCATTAGTTTCAGAATAAGCCGATCATTGATCGGAATTCAAAATAATCTTATTCTATTTGATTTTAAGCCTTTTTGGGTTATTGAGAAAAAGTTTGTTATAATTTTCAGAACAAATTCAATGTAAGACATTTGTCTTGACTCGGATTATATTTTATATTGATTATTATCTGATGTTTCACAATATGTTTCATAAAATTCTAAAATAGATTTTTTTTATAGCAAATATCAGTTCTGTTTTCCCAAATGAATCAAATTTCGATCCGTTAGCCATAAAAACAGTATAAAAGTTTTGAAGATCAAAAATAGAAGAAAAACTACTCATATATCAGTGCGTTATTCCACTGATTGAATAATATTTAATCAGATTTTCATAAGCAATAAGTAAAACATATGTTGAGGTATAATCTGAAAATCGCATCGGATGTCATACAATACATCATTAACTTTAAAGAAATTTTTCAATTATTATCTGTTGGAATACAGATAACTATTATAAATATGAAATATTCTTTCATCACTTTTGCTTTTAACATAAATTTTTTTGTGAATTCGGTTGAAATATTTAAGAAAAGTTTGTTTGAGTAGTCACTCTTGACTGAATTGAGAATATATGACAAGTTCAATGATAGAATAGTATAGAATTATGTCAACAGAATCTGTTGTGAATGTTGAGAGAAACCGAGTTATATAGAAAAACCCGATTACTTTCCTTTAATGTGCTGAAAATGACAAAAGAAATCTTTTTGCAAAAAATTGAAAGTATTGCTGCGTTGCCTTCTGTGCTTTGATGCATGTATAGGTTGTGCCTCCATTTCACAAACAATAGCGCTATTGACTTAAATTGTAACACAGTTACGACTCACTAAAAAGTATTTATACATGTATCAGAAAAGAGGCTTTAATAACATTCAAATATTACGAATGCTCTATTTCTATGTAAGACAATATTTTCTGATAACTTATGCGCAGAAAAAATTTCCACAACTTCTTATACATGAACTCCTTATTTAAGTGATGGAGTTGTAAAAATGATTCAAAATATAAAAACTCATTGAATGAGTCCATTTAATAAATTATAGCATGAAAAATAAGTTTATAGGCTTACAGTATATACCTGTATGAACTAGTAGTGAACATTTGCTTACCTTTGAAATCCAGATGTTGAACAGCACAAAACTTATACTTTAGTTCATTATCTTCTCGAGGAATATAAAGTTGTATTGAATTTAAAAGTTCTCGAAAGCTTCCAGTAATGGATTTTGAGACGAATCCAAATAAATGTTTATTTAAAAATTGTTTTATTGTTCAAACATGCAAATCGTCAAGTTAAGCAATAAATACTCAAGTGTTAAACTTTAATCAATTTCTTTACAGTTCATTTGTTTATGAAATCACTTTCATTTATTGGATAATGATTTAGATTTAGATGAGTTAAAGGGAGAAATCAAATGTTGTCCATTACATACGTGTAAACACAGACACTTTAGTGGAGAAACTTTTATGTGCTCTCAGTTCCAGTGCAATAGCTGTGAGTCGAGATAGTAAGTAAGCTTTCAGTAAGAGTAGAGTCTATTTAGTTTGGGGTATACGGTATTGATTCTAAGCAGACAATACCAACTTAACGACTTTGAATTGGTTACACTGAGAAAGAGTCAAATTTTGAGATATATTCCTAATTAATGCGCTAAAAGTCATTTATTTCTCTCACTTTCGAGTAATGCGAGAAATAATACAAACTTCAAACAAATACAATACAGGTTCCGATTTTCGCATTTCTAAATCTAATTTTCACACTAAATCTCATGAGTTTTCGCTTACTTTTGGTTTTTATGGCAGTTTATGACTTACTTTTTGAATTGCGATCAACTGTCAAAAAAATATTTCTTTTTTTTGGTCACTTTGAGTTTGGGTTCGCCTTTTCATTGGATTCTTTATTAATATAAAGCTTTGAAGACTTGATAAGATCTGGTGATCTGAAATATTAATTTCTAAACGCATCTCTGAGATGAACAATCGTCATGAGAATCGTAAACGAGTAAAAGTGTTAATAACTGCTTCCACTTAATAAATACGGCATTCAATAAGAGCGCAAAACAAATATTTGTATGAAATAAATATAATTTCGCGTTTGATCTCATTTTAGAAGATTTAAATACTTGAATCATTTTTTATAAATACTATTACTCGAACTTTTTATTTGATTAAATGAAAATCTTGAAAAATTTGATTAACATAATGTTCATAAAAACATATGCGCTTCACTTTATTTATTGTTTTAGTGTTTAATAGAGAGGCCATAAAATTTGATAAATAAAGACTTATTTGAAAGTTTTGCATAAATAAGTGAACCAACAAGTATTCAAAGTTAGATTAAACACTAGTTCCAAATTTTGGTAAAATTGCTTTTATGAATAATTTTAGTGTTGAATTTGAGAGTAATGGCTGTTCTCATTAAACTATTCATATCCAGTACAAAGTATCAAAAAAGTCAATCTTGAAAAGTTAGCCGAATAATATCGTCCACTTTAACAAGTGGAGGGATAGCAAAAATATGTTTTTCTTTATATTATTTGACACCATATCAGTCAGAAGAGCTCTTGACATCCAAGTTCCTGAGGAACTAAATGCACATAAAAATTCTTCAATAATAAGAATCAACAATAAAAATAGGAGAAATCGGTAATAAAAGCGTCCATTTAAACTATAGTCAGATGACTTATGGCATATTTATTGTTATTTCCTTAACTTATACAAAATATCATCAATCCATTTGTCAAATTTCATTTCAAAGGGTATTTATCAAAGAATGGCATCGAAATCAATTACATCAACGGCTGAGCTCATGAAATAAGACGGCAAAAGAAAATGGTATTTACTGTATGTATAGGGTTTAGTTGAAGATAATTTTGATTATAATGATCCAAAAGTTTATTTAATTAACAGCGGTATTCAAAAGAATCATTAAATTCTTAGGCCAACTCACTCTAAGGCTTATTCTATCAGGTTTTTCATTAGACTATTCAGAGAAAATTCAATTTTCATTGAGCTTAAAAGATTGAATCTATAATACAAACTCAACCTGAACTCAATACATCTGAATAGATACCCAACTCTCAGATGCTAAAAAAGCGTCTTTTGAGACATTTATCAAATACTTTTGATCAAAGAAACTTTGTTAAATTAAACATGTTTTAATAAAATCTTTAGTTCACGATTATTTGCATTTTATTTGATTGGAATTTATTAGGATTTGAGAGTATCCGAATTCAGGTCTCTCAATCTCATGTGTGGATAATATAAGTAAGAGTTAATGCTTCAAAATCCTTGAAATTCATTAGAACGAATCAGAAGAAAAGCCTCAACAATAGTCAAGAGCATTTTGAATCAGTTTAAGCTTAGAGCCTCGTTAGAGCCTCCAGTTTGAGGTTCGAGCTTATAGTAAGAAAAGTATTTCACTTTTCTATTCACATCTTTTATTTGACTTTTCGAAAAGATGAGTTGACTATAAATTAGTATTTAAAGAAGTTTAAAGTTTGGATTTTTGAAGATTGAGTCAAAAATTTGCCTCAATCTCCCATTTCATCAAAAGCTTACAAATATTCAGTATATTTTTGCTTCTGGTTGTGAATAATGAGGGAAACCAGAAGTTCACAGCTTAAGCTTGAGCTTAATATCAATACATGAGCTTCAACTTATCTTTTAGGCTTATTAAACTCAAGCTTAGCTTATGCTCTTCACTACTCAATAGAAGGATTTTGGAGTTGTTGATTGATTAGTATAACACATAGTATTCTTTGTGTTTATAGAAATGTTGTAATAACTCAAATAATATAATCTGTTATTTCGATCACATCTTTTATTTATTCAGATAGGATTAGTTTATAGTTAGACATCATGTACCACATCTATCAAAAAAATTAAGCTTAAAAATTCTGTTCTGAACATAACTGGAATATCAACTAACTTTGGAATGTGTGTTGACATTTATGTCGAAACTCAACCAAAATTTGATGAGAATTCTACTCAAGTGATAAAACATAAACTTAATGATTCGAATCACATCAGATGTTAGTATTATAAGCAAATATTATTCATTAAATATCTTACAAGAATCATAATTATAATTATCATTCAGAAAATTAAATTGCGTTTATGTTTGTTTCAATGGATAAGATATTTTATATTATAAATATCTTTTTAACTCGTAATGTTCAAAACAGATGGACATTAAAGAAACAAATTTTAAGGAATAAAAGTTTGTCTTTTACTGAAGGAAAATTTAAATAATATTTTGTAGTTTAATGCAGTGATGTCCAACGCTCGAGCGTTTTTATCACATGTTTATTCGTGAGAAAATTTTAAAAATCATCTCTTTATGAGAAAAAAATAGTTTAAAAGTATAATATTAACGTTAGTTTGCTTTTTTGCTTCTTTGAATAATTTTTAAATGAATATTATTCATGAACTAATCTTTCAACATATAAAACCATATGCAAAAACGCTCGACACGCTCGAA
>JAQFZT010001404.1:0-15383 GCA_034696325.1 Camisiidae sp.
ATAATAAGTTTTAGAAAAGAGTTGACAGAACTTCAAATGAACAAAAACTTATGATCTCATTATTGCCATCTATTGTTATATTTATAAGAATATAAACAAACAAATAATATTGATATTGAGCTAAACTGTTCATAAAATATGTTACTTTAACTTCCAATCAATAATAACCCTAATATTGATAATTAAATCCTAAATATTATTAAATTGGCTCTAAGAGTCTTGAGTTTAGTTGAGCTCGAGTTGAGCTTGAGTTTTATGGTTGAGCTCAAAATTTGAATCACTTAAGAGTCAATTGTCTCAGAGTTTCAAAGCTTTGAATAAAATTTTCAATCAATAACTTGAATGAAGTTTTTAATTGAATTATTATTTTTAATTGAATTAATTGAAAATAAGGCCTTAAAAACTTGTTAAAAATGGATTAAAATTAAAAAATTGGTTTAACAGGAGACAAATGAAACCAAAACTGTTTAAAAACTGTTTAATAATGCAAATAATGATAACGTAATGTATGAATGTTTCATAGTTTGTAAGAAACGGTATTTCCAGAGAAATGTGTTGACTGTCTTCTGATGGCATAATCATTGACAACACAAGAAAGTGACCATTAGTTGGACTAAAACGGAGTGACATTTGAAATGGAACTCATATTCTGTAAGTAATTGTAATGAAAACTATTTCAATAAAATGTAAACATAAGTGAAAAAACGAAAGTTTGAATACTTTGTTGACAAAAAGCAAACTTTTTATTGTTTAAAATACTGGGAAATCCTATACTAAAAAACTTGGTTAGAAAGTTAGGGAAGAAAAGGGTAAGAAAATGGTGTAAAACGTCTACAAAAATGTTAAGCTGAATGTACGCAAAGTTAAGGTATGATTGCTATGAAAGCCACGGGTAGGCAGTGAGTGAGGCTGTGTTGAGGCTGTGCTGAGGCGGCGGCGACTGCGACGGCCATTGTGTGAGAGTGAGTGGAATGCTTTCCAATGCTATAGTGTATGAGTGAATACATTGCGATTCATTGCTATTCTTTTGTTCGCATTCATGCCTTTCCAAAGCATTACATCTATGGATAGCATTGAAATCCCTGAGACTCGCCGTTCGAGCCATTAATATATAAATATTATATCATATTATAAATAGTCGTTAATTTAAATTGTAAATGAGTTTTGTCTTCAATTGATTTTAATTACATTTGAATTGTATTATAAAACTGTAATTTTGTATTTTAGTGACTATTGAACACATTTTCTTATTATTATATTAAATGTGTTTAAAACCCCTCCAAAAATGGTGTCTATTTTCTTGTCTTAATAGACATTAGATTTGATTCACAGATAATATCGTTTCTGAAGACTTGTTTTCATTTGCAAATCGTGTCCAAAACGCTAATCAAAATGTTTTAATGTTTAATTGAAGTGAAAAACAATTATGAATGAAGTTGTTTGGCATCAAGACCGACATCACCATCAAAGTCATCACCAATCAGTTCATGCAATCCATCATTCGGTGCACAACAACCACAACCAGACGACCCAACAGTCATCACACTCTTCAGTCAGTCATCAACACAATCACCACAATCATAATCACAGTCATCATCAGTCACAACAAGCATCACATCATTCGGTAATGTTGACGAACGGACAGTCGCCGCAATCGGTGTCCATTGCGGGCAATGATATGCAGAACTCAGTCCACTCTCAGAACGCGAAGCACTCTCAGAATTCGATCAGATCTCAAGACGACGCAATGGTCGGATACTTCTTTCAAAGACCACAGACAGACCCTGACTTTCAGAACTATGGAAAGCAGTCTCGTTGGGCATTAGGAGACGACTCCGTTCTCGAGGTATTCTAGACATCATTTTTCTCTTATATTTTAATCATTTCCATCCATTCTCAGGTCCGACAAAACGAAACCGCAGAACTTGAGACTGAATTTCAAGCCCTCGCTCTCGAAACAGACGTATGTATTCATTATTATTTATCAATTCTATGCACTTATTGTCTTATTTGAGATTTGTTTGCATTCATACAATATTTTCCTCATTTTCATTATCACTATTTCAATAATTGATGACAAAACAAATAATTAAATATTTTGTTGAACTTAATGACAAAACAAATTACAATTTATTGCTTTCAACTCATAAATAGTTGAAGCGTTAGTAGGAGTGAAAGTATTTGACAAAAGCATAGAATTGCTGATTAGATTTGTCTTTACGTTCGGTAATGAACTCATTGCATGATAATTATGGAATGAAAGCTATGAATTGAGAGCTAGAGCTAGTGTTGAGTTAGGATTAGGAGTTGGTGTCAGTGTTAGTGTTAGTGTTTGTTTAGCTGTAAATGATTTGATGATTGAATTGAAGATGAATTAATGCTTTAATGTTAGGGCTTCGCATCAACTAAGAAGATATGGGGAATGGAAGAACATAACCCTCAGATCAAACATCAAGACGATGGCAAAGGACTCTTTTTAGGTGAGTCTCAATGGGGTCGAGACTCCACATGGAGTACAGGAGGACATCATGAGAATGCTTCAGATCATGCGGTTTCGCAACCAATTATGGTTAACTCCAGAAGGAGTGGGTCTTACCCGGGAAGCGATGGCCCCTCAATGCTTAGCCCACGTTCTAATGATACGGGAGGTCTTGGAGTCAAAATGGTTGAGTACGTGTTGGGCAGTTCTCCCACTTCTAAAGATCTTGACGGAAGAATGCAGTCACGTCTTCATGCATTAGAAAAGCATCAAAAGAAGCTGAAAGGCGGTTACGATCACGAGAAGATGCACCACAAAGACAATAGAGATGCCATTCAGACCAATGGAATTATGCAAAACGGTTTAGACGATGACAAAGTGTTCAATCGAACTCCAGGTTGCCATCAAATGATCGATGACGACAACGATTTGTCGAAAACTCACGGATTAGTCAATGATATGTCAAAAATGAAGCCAAACGAAGGTCTAATGCAAACAGGGATGCCATCAATGCTGGCGTCACACGGAGGTCATGGAGGACCACATTTTGCTGATGCCTTCGAACAAGTAGGGATGGATGCGCTGCAATTCGGGGGTGACTACACGTCACATCTGATGCATTCGATCGATTCGCCGGGAATTCTGGACTACAACAACCCAATCTATCAGCAGAGAGCAAATCAAGCGACCGGTCAATTACCGGCTGCCTTAATAGCATCACATCAGCAGCAGTTCAATTTAGCTCAATCCACAAGTCAAGGTATGGCTCCCCCGCACACAAACCCACAAATGGGTGCGCCAGCAGGAACGGGAACTCAACCATTTCCGCCGCAAACTCCTTACTATTCGGATCCATTCTCGGCATCGATGGGACATATAATACCTGCGGGTCCGCCGCCAGCAATGATGGCTCAATACTATGGACTCCCGCCGTGGGGCATGGCTTACCCTGGAATGATTCAATCGGGTCAAGTTCAAGGACAGTCCGGTGCGCCTCATCTGCAACAACAACAACAAATGATTCGCAGTAATGGCGCCCGACCTCTAACACCGCAGGGACCAAATGACAATTCAGGGACACCTCAAGCCATACAAGCGGGTCAGTACCAGATGTTACCGCATGGCTATTATGATCAAAATGGCTCTATAATGATGGGCAACACCGCTGCCAGAGGTATGAATCCCGCAATGCGTTTAATGCCTCCAATGATCATGAATCAGACGGCAAACAATAACATACGAATGATGCCCAGCAATGGACAGTCGGGGCAAAACCATTCGGCTCCGCCTAACGCTCTTTTCTCATCGAACGGCTCAAACGCTCCCAATAATGGCTTATATTCTTCTGCCACCAATTCTCAAATGGGTTATCCAACTTCGGTCTCATCTTCAGGAGTACCCAACTTTTCGAATGCAACAAATGGTAACCAAATGGGTTTCAATCCCAATATGAGTCGCAGTGGACAAGTGCAGGGCTATGGAAATAGTGCTTTGGGACCAATCGGAGCTTCGATTGCCTCCGGTATGGGTTTAGGGAATATTTCTCCACGACGTGAATCATTTGATGGCAGACGTGATGGTGGGTTGAGTGGTATGTTCCCTAACAGTTTGGACGGACAGTTCTCGCGACATATCGGCTCTTCACACAAAAATAGTCAGTTTTACGGACTCGGACCGGGTATAGCATCGCCCGGACCTATTGGAATGATGCCTTCCGGAGGACAAAGTCTAACTCCTCCGCCTTCTCTTGACGGCTCCACAAGTAGTTTAAACCTCAATGCATTAAGTGGTCGTCTCATGTCTGCCGCGCCCGGGGCTGAGGCCAGATATATGGTAAAGAATGGACCTCTCGGTGGGAGTGTATTCGGGTCTTCAAATTCATCTTTCAATAATCGAATGTTACCGCGAAAGTGAGTCCACTTTGAATCCTGACTTGACTAATGCTAACCTATAATTGTTTTTGCAGCTCATCATTAGAGAAGTCAACCGGAAGGAGTCGTCTTTTAGAAGATTTTCGTAATAATCGTTTCCCAAACTTACAATTACGTGATTTGGCCGATCATATCGTTGAGTTCTCTCAAGACCAACACGGCTCACGATTCATACAACAAAAGCTCGAGAGGGCGACTCCAACAGAAAAACAAATGGTTTTCAATGAAATTCTTGGAGCGGCTTATAATCTAATGACTGATGTTTTCGGCAATTATGTAATTCAAAAGTTTTTCGAATTCGGAACACCTGAACAAAAGCAAGCATTAGCTCAAAAAGTTAGAGGACATGTTTTACAGTTAGCGCTTCAGATGTATGGCTGTCGAGTGATTCAAAAAGCTCTAGAATCTATTCCACAAGACCAACAAAAAGATGTGGTCAAAGAATTGGATGGACATGTCCTCAAATGTGTGAAAGATCAAAATGGAAATCATGTCGTCCAGAAGTGTATCGAATGTGTAGAACCCGTTGCGTTGCAGTTCATTATTAATGCTTTTCAAGGACAGGTATTTCAAACATTTCAATTGAATTTGACTTTTGTTAACAAATATTTGTTTAAAAGGTGTTCGCGCTCTCCACTCACCCATACGGCTGTAGAGTTATTCAACGCATTCTTGAGCACTGCAATGGAGATCAAACCACTTCAATATTGGAAGAATTGCATCAAAATACTGAACAATTAGTTCAGGATCAATACGGAAATTATGTCGTACAGCATGTGTTAGAACACGGAAGACCTGAAGATAAGAGTAAAATAATTTTAATGGTTAGAGGAAAGGTTTTGAACTTATCTCAACACAAATTCGCGAGGTTTGAATCACTTTTAGTTGAATTATTTACTTAAAAATTGAGCACTAAATGTAATGCTTATTCTTATTTGAACAGTAATGTAGTTGAAAGATGTGTAACCCATGCTTCTCGACCAGAAAGAGCATTACTTATTGAAGAAGTCTGTACTTATAATGATAGGTATGTATTGATAACTTGCTGTAAATGTTGTTGACATTGTCGTACTTGCAGTGCCTTATATACAATGATGAAGGATCAGTACGCGAACTATGTTGTGCAGAAGATGATCGAAGTGGCAGAAGCGCCTCAACGCAAGCTTCTATTGCAGCGCATCCGTCCTCATATGCCAGCTCTACGCAAATACACGTACGGCAAACACATTCTCGCGAAGCTCGAAAAGTACATGATGAAAAGTGCAGATCTCGGGCCAATCGGTGCTCCAAATGGGTCTCTGTAAGTGTCAACTTATTTGCAACACCTTTCAGACACTTTCAATAGTGAACTCAATTTCAAGCATTATGTCTATTATGTGAACGCTTCGAAACTTGTATATCAGTCACTCTTTGCCCAATCAATCAATTAAGTCAAAGCATTGGTTTTTCTCTTAATGTCTATTTAACCCTAAATTTTAAGACAAGCATTATTTTGTTTTATTCATAATCGATGTTTCCCTATAATTGGTGTCCACTTATTATTTTATTGGGTATATGTATGTAAACATTCAAATTAGTTATCAATTGGACGTCTGTCTTCTCAGTATTTTTGTTATGGTTTTAATTGACAAATCATGTGAGCGTTAAGTTTATTAGTCATATACTGTAGTTTTGTCTCCTTTATGTCATTTTTTCTTCATTTGTAGTTTTATTATCAATTTTTTTGCTCTTTAATTATGAATTTATTTTGGAATCAATATTAGATAAAAGCGAAGACTAAATGAAGTTCCTCTTTATGCTTAACCTAATAATGGATTTTAAGTATAGATTAGCTGTAAAATTCGATATTAATTGGAGAGAACTTAGAGTTTTAGATGATTTGGTGCTAATATTACTAAGCATTGTGTTTATATCCCAACAATTTTACAGAGTATACTAGATTTGCTGAGATTTCATTTAGTCGTAATTAATTTATATGTATTATTATAACTATTATTATTTAATTATATTATTATTATGATGTGTTGGTGGAGGAAAAGTATTTTTCAAAGGTTCTCACTTGGGTTTGTTATTTGATATCTATAATCACGCCTTAAACACATGATTATTGATTATAAATATATACATAAAACATTGATAATTAAATTATAATTTAAAAAGTTTATGAATGTCTAATAGTTAACAATTGACGGCTCAAACGTTATTGAAAACAATAACAAACCCAAGTTTGGAATTGCATGTCATGTGAGCTTTTGGTGGACTCATAGTTAATGATTATATACTATTATACATATATACATATTATATATAAATATATATAATAACACTGTAGTAAAAGACTGTATAGCTTTTCCCTTTCGACTCTCCATATTCAGAGTCGAAACAAATTTGTATTACTAGTAATTATTTTTCATTGAACATAACGATTGCTCGGGCCGTGAGCTCGAGCTCGATTACGCATTTCGAGCCAACATAAGTCAGTGTAACTTTCAATCGATAATAATGAACTGGCAATTGATTATATTCTACTATTGTATTAACTGCTAATTTGTATATTGTCTATAATATTCATATATTATTGGTTCGAGTGATCAGACACTTCTAAAGCTGAAGCAAATTCTAATTTTTATTATTCTTAATGGTGTTGATGACAATTGTAAATCAGTGTAACTTATAATCAAATTATTGCTTCATGTAATTCAACTGTAACTATAGCTCGAACTACACCTCTTCCTCCCTATACTATCTTCCCATTTGTTATCACTTACTTTTGTAAACTTTATCCAAATTTCATACTTTCCACCGATATTTCAGTGTTTCCTTCTGTCAATTCTTTCAAACAATCAATTAATTCAAAGGCTAATGTAGTGAAACATCTATTAAGAGTATTAATTAATTTGAATAATCATGAAATTTGAATGTCATATAAATTTAGGTCTATTTCGATGTGAAACAAACGATGTGTGTGTGAACTGCAAAACGAATGCATTTATACAAAAGCCATTAATAGCACATCACTTCCACTTAAATGATGCCTAATTACAGAATGTAAACATAATTATTCATAGAATCTGTAAGTCGTAAGTCATATCTGTAACATTTGTAATTTTGAAGCCTAAGAAGCAATGCATAAATCGACGGCATATTTGAAGAACTTTTTTTTCATTTTGTACAACTTGTTAATCGACAAAAAGGTGTATCTATTGATGATGTAATTCTGTACATAATGTAAATTTGTATATTGATTAAGTGAAATGAAACTTAACGACAACATCTTTGCGCGACTTTATTTTCACGACGATTAATACCTTTACCATTAAGAATACCATCAGATTTTTTTCGACTTCAGATTATTTATACAATTGTATATGTATTAACACCTGACACACAATTTTTTATTCAAAGACTAATTCTATTTCTAACCAATGCCTTTGTTCGAGCGGTTCTCACACACATCTGTTTCCTCGACATTGTTTTCAGTGAATTTTTAGTGAGTTTTAGGCTAAAAATTTTTAACTTGTAATATCTGTACTGTATTGTAAGTTTGGACAGTAAATCAAATTTAAAGCCATTTATAACTATAATTATGTAACAATTCTTCATGTCATTATTCGTTTCTCAATTCGTAAGACTTCAGTACTTTATTTGAATAATGCAAACAAATTGTCAGTCAATTTCACTAAATCTTTTGTGTAAATCTTGAGCTCAATCAAGAATTTCAGACTTTCTTCAGATCAAGTGTTTGAGTCTTCATTGAAAGGAGAGACGAATGTTTAGGTTTACTGTAATAGAAACATAAGTTTGCATCTAATGTCTTGTCATTTAAGGATTATTAGCATTATTTGTTGATTCAGTTTTTGTATTCGGCTTTCAATAAGAGTTATAGTAATTGTATTTACTTTATAATTGCATAGTTGGGAAAAGGCTTAATAATCAATATATTTCTTCAACTTTAGGTAAATATCTTATTGTCAACTCTTCTTTTGATCTTCTAATGCGCTGTATATGTTGTAAATTTTCAAATATAGTATATAATTAATAAAATATTTGTATTCGTTTAATTCAAAGTTTAAGTCATTCAATCTTTTGGTCATTTTTGTATTGATAACTTCAATACAAAAGTCAATTCATTTTACGGTAAGTTTTATTCACAAAATCCAATTCAAATCACTGATCACTTTGTATTCAAAGTGTTTTTAAACTTCAAACTAGAGGCTAGTCTTCAACAAGACATCAGTTGAGCCTTTAATACAAAAATTCATACATCGAATTCGATTAAATAAATTAAAATCTTTTATTATCTAAAAATGACAACTCGTTCGTAAAGTTGAGATTTTGAACAAATCAAAGATAAACAAATCCTTCACTAATTTTGATAATACAATCGATTGAATTGATATATATTTACAAATTTAATGATTGAAACAATGAAAATGTCTTGTTTTTGTTCAATTACATTAAGTGTATGTGAAATAATATGAATTTATGAAGTGTTATACTATTGAAAGTTATAAATAATGCATATTTCAAACAACACAATGAGCTTAAGTTCTCCTCAACAGTCAATTTCTTCAACTCATTCCCTGACCTAAAAATGGATTTTGTCAGCAATTGATGGTCTCAATGGCAAAACGAAAAGCATTGACAACTCAATTGAAATTGAGTACAGAAACAATCGCCAAATCCTTAACTATTTGTCTGATAAGGGCTTTTGGTGTCAGATTTCTGTTACAATACAAACATTGAACTTAAGCCTCTTTGATAGTGATCTAAAGCATTGATAACTTTCCTATAATGAGTTGATGAGAGAAATGATTAAAGTTTTAAAAGTGAAAATTGATTTTAATTTATTGTCTGGACCTAACTTTCGTACTTTACTATACAGAATACATATACAGTATATGTTTAGCAATTAAATAAAGAGCACAAAGGAATGCTTAGTTTTCAAAACAATTATATGCTTATCGATACAGTACTTATAAATAGTAATCAACAAATACTCATTTAAGGAAAAGAAATCGTGAAAAATTATATTAAAAACGGCAGAATTCAAATTTCGAATAAATGATAGTGTGTTTGGGCGCTTATCAGATAACGTGAATCAATATATGAAATACAAAATCAAAGGCATATACAGTATGAATACGTTTTAAAGTCAATTGAATAGCAAATATGGGAATTGGAAAGGAGTTAACATTGAATTATAATTTATACAATCAGGCAATGAGTAGAATATAATACAATAGACACAGAATTTAGCTTTCAATTGATCCCAATCTAAGATTTGTTATTTTCAAGTCGAGATCTGAAACTTTAACTATTATTTGAATGCTTGTAAAGAGAATAAAACATGAGTTAATTAGTATTTAAAGCCCTGAATTCTCTACTTTTAGTACTTTCAATGCCCTAAAACGATATTATCATACAATTGAATGCAAAGCGCCAATCATTAAACGACAAGTGCTCTAATTATATATAAAATTAACACAAATCTAGTTCTGCCTTAATATTAATTACTGTATAGTTTAATAGTTAAATCAAATTATTATATATTTATATTTATATATATAGTGTATTTGTATATTGATTCGCATTTCAATCAGTTTTGCGTTTCGATTATTCTAATTGTGATTTTTTATTGTTATTATTATTTAGCTATTAATCAACACTTTATGATTTACTGTTCTGACCCGCCGGAGGATTTTGCTTGAGCTGCAAAAGTATAGATCTCATTCTCGTCGTGTCCTTTGTATTTCGCGTTGACTTAGGATTAAAATCGCACATTCGGGCTATTTTTTCCCACTCGAGTCCGGGCACTTCTGTATCTCTTTCTGCGACCCATTCTTTCTCAGCATTTCTAAAATTGAATCAAAAGTTATAATCTAACGAATGAAAGGATGATAATAAAAAAGATATAATTCATGCAGTAATTAGTTGTGTGAGTAACTGATAAGAGAAAGAATGGTAAGTATGTGTGTATGCCTTACTTGGACGCCTCCCTTGAGAGCATTCAATATAATTAGTAATAAGTGTTAATCAGTTTCATTAGATTCATATCAAGTTTTCATTTGTGCACAATTTCATCAAAATTCAAGTTCTGGTCAATCATTCGAATCAACTTCACATTTAAAATCATTTCATACCTATTATTAAGCTTTGATTTTTCCAATTGCTCCGAATATCTTGTATACCATTCTTCGAGTTCATGTTTTGCTGTTTGTTTCAATTCCTCTTTTTTTCTGGACTCGTCGGCGTCTTTTTGCTCTAAAAGTCTGTTCTGTTCTTCTCTCCATTTGCGGATTTTTTCTGGTTCTTCTCTTTGAATATACTTATCCGAAGATTGCGATGAATTGATTGCGTTATTTGTGAGAACATCATCGATGTCATTGTCGTTGTGGCCGTCGTCTCCATTAGACATCACATTCGGACCATTCATGTCATTGTCATTCAACTGAGAAAACTTAAGAAACAAACATTTCATTACATATAACAGATTCAAACCATGAATACCTCGTCAATAGTGTCTCCGTTCGCGTAATTGCCGTTCAATTCTATTAAAACAAATTAAAACACAATTAATTGATATTTCAGTACAAATGAGTCCATACTTTGAGACAAGTCTTTAGTATTTTGTGGAAATTCAAAGTCATCTTCGAGTTCAGCCAAAGCGTTCTGTTCTCGCGCTAAGAACTCGGCCGCCGGGTCTTCAGTATTGGCCACATTGTTGGTCACACTCACGAATGTGTCGAAATCAGACATTACTTTGTTATCAACTTTTTATTTTTGAGTTATAAAAAATTGCGATTTTTTTCTTATATTTCAATCTTATGTCAAATCCAAGAATCACTTCCAATAAAATAATCGTTTGATTTACTCAACGTTTTGTTAATTAATTTGAGAATTTTTAATGTTTAACACAAAATAGAGTTAAATTAAGATAAAATTTGTGAGAAAATGACACTAAACTGATGTCAAAATAATTTTATAAATGAGTACTCAATACGAGTGTGTTATCAATGGAGGCGTCGTCGAGACGGAAACTGTTGTACTATTACTTCATGTCATGTGATTCACACCATCTTTAAAACGTCATTTCCAGTCATACATTCATATGTTTCACATTTCATAGACTTTTAATAGACTATAAAAAACAGATAACTTCTCATATAATTAGTGATAACTTCTCAGAAAACTAGTTTTCTCTACTAATTATCGACAATACGAGCATTGACTCAACTTTTGTTCATAAATAATACCTATTTTATGACTTATCATAACTTATAACTAACGAATTGAATTATTGAGACTTTGAAACTAAACTTTGTATTGACTTTCATATGATTTGTTGATATAAACACTGCTCAGCACTCAATTCCCATTGTTTTGATTGAACTCTTTTTACAAATTAATTGATTTTTTAATAAAAAATTGGCGAAAATATTTGAAATTTGAAGAAATGAGTGAAATCCCAGTCAATGAAAAGAATAACAATGTATTGAATGTATTCAAAGGTATTGATTATGATAACTGTTAATGAAGTGTTAATTAATGTTTATTACAGTTTGCGATGAAATAAACAGTCGTTTGTTTAATCACAAGCCTTTCATTGAAGGAGAGATTCGTTTTATGATTAAACACTTCGAAGAGATTCGAAACGATCAAGAAATCAATCAATTGTTTCAAACATTGGAACGAATCACAGATTTCAAAGAAACGCAAATCGATTTTGCGCGAAAGTCTTCCACTCTATTCGATAAAACCCATAATTCTGTTGATTCTGTCGACAATTTAATGAAAGAGATTCTCGACTTAGAATCCAATGAAGCCATTAATAGAAGCGCTGTTTTGAGGGACAAAAGGGACGAAAGAAATAAAGAGTTGTCTCTTTTGATTGAACTCATGAAAAATCAAGTCAATGAAATCGATATATCTTTTGAGGAAAAAGAAAACAATTTAAGACAATATTATAAAGACCTGGAAATTAAGCTCAAAATTTCGCCAAATTCTAAAACATAGTCTAAAAGTTTTTTCGATTCTAATCAATAGATATTTATTATTCGATTTTTATAAATAAGTTTAATTTGTCAGTCATTTAATCGAGAAATTTGTTGTAAAATTAAAATATTTGCAGTGAAATTGCATAGCAATAGAAAATACACTGTATTATAAACTTGTTTTGTGAAAAATTTAATTAAAATTGAAATGAAAGCTGAAACAAGAGCTGAAAATTAAATTAAAAGACGAATATTTTATTGATCTTCATCTTCAGCTAAATTATTGAGATGTAGAGTCATGTGTCTCTTGAGATGATGAGCGCGCGTGAAAGCTTTGCCGCATTCAGCTATTTCACAAACAAATCGTTTTTCTCCGGTGTGCGTGACCTTATGGTTGGCCACATCACACGTACGAACTGAGCGATAATTACAATTAGGCCAATCACACGCGAACGGCTTATCTTCCATATGAACCAATTGATGTCTTCGCAAATGAGAATTTTGAGTATAACTACGAGTACAGCCTGTGATCAAAATGAGTCAATTATTAGCACTTTTAATAATCAATTTATAAAAAGTAATGTCAAACCAGGCCAGTCGCATATGAAAAACTTTTCTCCCGCGTGTACTCTCTTGTGTTCGTCTAAAAGATGTCAATATTAGAGTTAACTTTAGGATTGTTTATGCTCAACAATATTCATACCTAAGTTTCCTTTAATAGCAAACCTCCACTCACAGCCGGGCCAATCACACTCATATGGCTTCTCTCCCGTATGGGTTCTCATATGAACTTTGACATTGTTTTTTTGAGAGAACCTGTTGGGGATTCCAAAATAATAACTTCATGTGTTTATAACATTCAATTCATTTATAAGGTATCGAAATTTGTCTTATGTTCAAAATAGGGAATTCAAATAGTCCTTAACAAGACTGATGTTTAAATATGAATTTTAACGACAATTACCTGAGTGTACAGCCCGGCCATTCACAGGGATAAGGCTTTTCTCCCGTATGTGTACGAATGTGAGTCTTTAATTAAAAGCAATTGAGTCAATAAGTTCATAATTCCATAAAATAATTATAAATTTGTGACATATTTCAAATTAATTACTTTAAGAGCTGATCCCTGAACGAAACTGTGACCACAGTCGGGCCAATTGCAGCGATACGGCTTCTCTCCAGTATGAGTTCGCTTATGATCTTTAAGATGTACCTAAAATACGGGTCCAATAAAACCATTTTTGGGTTATAAAACCAATAAATTATTCTATTAATCATTCAAAAAGATTACCGAATGTCGGGCCACATAATGACATGCCGGCCAATCGCACGGATACTTCCTCTTGACTCCGGTGGGCTTTCGTCCACGTTTTTTCTTGACCGGAATTAAATCTTCTTCATTAATATCTCCATGAATTTCAATTTTATAATTAGGTTTTGGTTTAGATTTGTTTAAAAGTTTGCCGGAATTAGTTTTGCTTCTCTTAGACATCGACGAGTGATCCAAATGCGAACCCTTTCTCTTGAGTGGTTCACTATTTTTCTCACTCTTGATTTGTTCCGATTTTATTTTACTCTTTAGACTTTGTTTGGTTTGTTTGTTGTGTCGCATCAGATAATGACTCTTCACTTTATCGATCGAATCAAATCGTCGATTACAGAACTTACAGCTGTATTGAGTGACCTTTAATTCAAATATAATTTCAATAAAAATCGATTCAAAATTAATTCAACAATTAATACCATAACTGCTTCAGCAATCACTATATCATCGATGTCTTGATACTCCTGTTGCTGTTGTTCATCACTATTCATATCCACATTATTATTGGTTTCACTATCGATGTCTTCCTCCAGACTTTCATCAATAGCTTGTGGTTTAATTTCTTGAATGTCGTAATCGTTTTCAATGTCTTGTCTGATGTTATCCTCCAATTCTTGTTCGATATTTGCATTAATAATCATAACATTATTGCCGTTATTATCGGACACGTCTTCGCAATACATGTCTTCAACGGCTGACTCGAGAGCAGCGGTCGCGACAATTGTCTCATCAATTATATTATCCATTCTATTGTTAAAGACAATGAAAAATCAATTCAAATAAAGTTAAATAATTGGCAAACATTTCGTAATTGAAACCATGTTTTGATCATTACTTCATATTTTGTAAATATTTTCAAATCAAAACTGTATTGACAGCTATTGATTGCCATTAAATATAAGACAAAATTTGCCTTTAATTGCATTTATTGTTTCTATTAATTAGTTATTTATTAATAATTAATTGATTTAATCATTATTTATGGAAATCAGAGTTCAAGACAATCATAAATTATAAATGAATTGTGAAACTAATTAAACAAAAATATGAAAAATGAGTTCAAAATGTCGTCATTTGTGTTGGACTTAAAATTAATTTTTATAAAAAATATTTCAATACAAACAATTACGTCAATTATTGTGAAATTTAATTACTTTGATTTGGATTACAATTGAATACTTATATACCGATTAATGAGTTAATAATTATATGAACGACAATTTAGATTCAATTCTCATTGAATTTAGAGTCAAACAAAAGCTAACTTTTAACACATCAAATGTCGACTCTTTACGCGCAATCAAGTTGTATAAACATTTTGCATACTATTTTTGTTACCAAACTTTATATTAAATCTTCGCTAAACCGTAACAACAAAATTGGTCAACATTTTTGTTTACTTCATGTTTGTGTCGATAGATTACAGCTCTTTATCTCAAATATAATCTAACTTTTGTAACTTTCATATATAAATCACAACTTTTTAATAATTATTGTACTTATTTTGCGTCGATTTAATAAAAAAAAAAATTAAAAACCAATCACTTAAGTAAGAGTTGTCGCAACTCATTCATTGCCAAAAGTCAATTCAATTAAATTGTATGAAAAAATTTCTCATACCATAAAACATGTCAATAAAAAAATTTCATTTGATT
>JAQFZT010001405.1:0-15381 GCA_034696325.1 Camisiidae sp.
TTTTTGAGTTTTACAATTTCAATCGATTACAAACAAGTAATCAAAGGGAGGGCTAAAAAATTTTCTCTTAAATTCAATTAACAACTATGAATTAGGTTAATTAAACTAACAGTTGTCAGAGTCATCATTTTGATTAACAAATGAATATTTTTAGCTGATGTACCTCTTATTAACTTTATATTAGTTCTAAAATGTTAGTTAAATTAAGATCAAGTCTTATTAAGATTATAGAAAAAGTATTTTTAAAGTTATAATCAAAGAGTTTCTGATATTATTCCTATTATTGATTGAAGAAAAATTTGAGAAACAATGTATGCTATGCAGAGTGACCACCTCTGAGATTTCGGTATATTCAGGGGGATTCTGAGCCAAAGTGGGAGTAAAATTTTGAGAGTAAAGATAATAAAAATTTTCCCTTCCCCTCAAATTTTGATTCCATTCCATGAGTCTCAGGTATTGTACCGGCCATTACTGGAGCTTTATGGTGGTCGACCTCGTGCTTTGCTATTCAACGATTCAATGAATAATTGTATTCTAACTTGAATTTGTAATTATTTTTAGCTTTGCAACTTAAAACTTGATAATGAAAATAGAATTTTCTTTCAGAAGCCAAATTTGCACACCTTAAATTATATTTGAAGGCCTAATCTGTGGGCTGTACAGAATCCTCCAAATCTGAACGTCTGCAACCGTAAAGTTATCGACAGAGTATAGTGTGAACGCAATCAATACTCAAAATCGAAATGCTCTGTTATGTCTACAGTAGAAACTTTTAATGCATTTCTCAAGTTTTTCAATGTTTCTTCCGATCGGAAACTGTGAAATTTTTTGCATCTCAATTATTTTCAGATTCCAACAACATTTTTGAAAAAAGAACAAATTCTTGTTTTTACTTCGAAATTGACAAGAGGAACATGAAAATGAATTTATCCAGAAAAGACTGACTTACTCGTCAGTATTATAACTAAAGTTATGGTGGAATAGTTAGTGAATAATGTATTTAAAAGACCTGAAAATTATGTTTAAAAAAAATGATATTTGGCTACTTAAAACATTTTAGCTTTATTTAAATTAAGAAAGCATGAAATTAAAATTTTTTGTAACGTTATCATAGGTAAATTGTTTTATAGCTTCATATCATTTGAATCATTTAAAATAATGAACACATTTGAATGAATAATATGAAAAATTGAATGTTGTTTTTATCAATTATGAGAAAAAATATAATTTTTCAACTGATGGACTTATGGACAGAAAGTACGAATCTATAAACTAGTTTTATTCCAACACGAGTTAAAAATAGGTTAGTAGTTTCAACAAAATTTCTCAATATTTTGATCGAATTTTCTAACTTCTGTTTCAAGACTGAGTTCATTTATCACTTACATCTCTGTCTCCATCAGTTCATAATAATATGGATTGACTTTTAAAGTGAACTTTTGAAGTTTAATAGCATTGAGAACTGAGTCTTACAAAGCACCCAAAACTACTTCGTTATAAGGATTGACTATCGCTGTCAGATTTAGTTTAGACAACAATTATCTCATTCAAAATGATTTATTTTCAGAAAATTAGAAATTCTGAACTCTAAATTTAATCTATAATATTCGCCGCAAATATTCTAAGAATAGATTAATCTATGATAAAAACTTATATCATATAAACTGAATTCTGTGTTACATTAAATTGTCCACATAAATCATGAGACTTTTCTTGTTGTTTGACTCTCTGGCCAACAAACCGAAAAACAAACAAAAATTGACAACTTCTGGACATTAAGAACGTGAAGTAGAACTTCTCACCATTATTTCTTTTGTTACAGTAACGCATGAAATATTTTTAAAAATATTGTTCTGACATAATTTTTTTTCCCTTATCTTAATCTTTATTATAAGCTGTGAACAAAGTCTTGAACCATAACTTTTAAATCGAAACAGACATTGAATGGCTTCATAATATTCTCGTAATCTTAACGCTTATAAACAGAAAAAGAAATTATTATCGATTTAATTCTAGTTCTTACTTCAAAATATATCTTTTCTTTCATTCATTTTCATTTCATTAAATTCTTTATCTCTAAATTTCAAATAAAATGTCTGTTTGGAAAGTATTTCTTGGGCTGATTTGAGGGAAAACTAAATCAAAATGTTCAAACATTTAATGATCGGTTCACTACCATTTCATGATATGAATTAGTTTCAGATAAAACAAATTTCAATTGAGTCAAGTTTCGGGTCGATAAAAGAAAGATATGAATAATTTTTTTGAACAAGTTTACCTTAAACTAACTTATTTTCAAAGTTTTTCATAAATGTTATATCTGTTTGTTGATGAGAAAGTTGTGAAACCAATAGTTTAATTGAGAGAACTCTCTTTAACATTCAAAATAAAAGAACTGTTTGAGAATAATGATAACATTTCACATTAACTTAAAGTTGAAAATTTAACTTTCACTCAACTCAATTGTCAAAAATTGTTTGTTCACACCTTAAAATATTGATGTTTTGTTTTGTTAAAATTCTGATAAAGATTTAGTTTTATGTATCATTTATCATAAGGAAAGTCATTATCTTTATTTTCAAAGTTAAAGAGAGTTCGAACTATTAAACTATTGGTTTCCAACTTTTTCATCACAAACAGATATAGCATTTATTCTAACTTTGAAAATAAGTTAGTTTAAGGTGAACACATTCAAAAAATCATTCATATATAGAATGACGGAAACTCTATAAATGTCAAACTTTTATAGCTATAGATATTATTTGCATATAAATGACGCTATTATTATGAATGAATGGCTCAGAAGACAATTCAAAGGGGAGAGAAGATTAAAAATTTCTTATAAAAGAATAATTTTGTGGTAGAATAAAACCAAAACATTGATCAATTTTTTTTGTAATTAAGCTTTTATTTATAGCTTTAATCCTAATCTTTACTCATACTTTTAAAAATGAATACCGATTACTATAATAAAAATTGGAGAGAGAGAGAGAGAGAGAGAGAGAGAGAGAGAGAGAGAGAGAGAGAGAGAGAGAGAGAGAGAAAGAGAGAGAGAGACCCTTCACAGCCGTCAAAGTCATACTTCACTCTAGTTTGAGCTCGATTTCTAAGGTGAAGTCGAGCTTCCGGATTAAGGATTTTAAGGCTTTATCATTCGAGACTTTGATAATAATAATAATAAAATTTTATTCAGTGAAAGTACATTAATCCATTCTATTACTATTTTTAATTTTAAAGTTGAAAATAAGTAGTAAGATTTGAATATTTGTTCTATTTTGAAGACGTTCAAGTTGTTTTAATCTATGAGTATAAATTTTGTTATTTTCTTCTGGTTTATAATTCTTAGGGAAAAATCAAGTTCAAAAGCTCATAGACGAGAGCTTAAGCTTAGCTTCTAATGAATGAGCTTGAGCTTAAGGTAACTGAGCCCAGCCCTTGCTTAAACTCAGCTTATGCTCTTCACTAGTTTACAGATGAAATAATTGTTACTATTTTTTGGATAACAATGAAAGGTTTGGTAAACTTTTGAATAAATATGGAGATAAAAGTATAATATATTTGACAAAACCTCCTCTTTTCGCCAGTAGTGATGATGTTTGATAGTGTCATGCGTGCAGTATCCCTATCCTTTGCTCTTCGCTGAGCAATAATTGATCGAAAAATTACTGTTAGAAAGAACTTTGACTTTAGTTGTATATCAGAGTCAGTTCTTCGCCATACGTACTATATTTGAGTGTGTTATGATTGAGTTTAATAAGAAGATTTTGTGGGAAGAATAAGTTTGTTTTCTTTTTTTATCAGTGAAAAGATTGCACTTTTCAAAACATTGGGAAATAAATCTATCTAATAAACAATGAAACACAAAATATAATCTCTTGAAGAAAAAGTTTAATTTTGAAAAACTTTGTTTTCTTTATTAAAAGCTTTTTTTGTTTGATTCACTTGTTTTTTGATTTCATATAAAATAATAGTTATTTTTACTTTTAAAATATTTGCATTCATAATAATCTAAGAATTTTTTAATAAATGAAATGTACTTTTTAGAAGTCATGCATGGATTATAATTACGAAAAAACTAATTAATATGTTGTAAATTATGAATAATTTACATAATAACTAGAAAAAAGTAGTCAAACGATCAATTCTATTCGGAAGTCATTCATATAATGTAATGATGCACTTGAGCTCAATTATTTAGAGGTTGAGCTAAGGCTCATAAAATTTGCGTCATTGCATAGCAAAGAAACTCTGAAAATCATATAAATATTAAGACCTCTTCTTCCTTTTTCAGAATCTAATTTAAATTTTGGGTAATAATTATGAAATTATTAAAGTAATGGCAAAGGATCTGAACATTAAGCTCAGGCTTTATTCAAAGCTTAATTTCATTTTAAAGCCTATGATATGAGCCCTTTATGAGCGTCATTAATGATTATTAATTGTATTTGACTATTCTCAGGGAAGAGCTTATGTCAAAATTAGATATTTGCAAAAATCTAAATAAATAAATTTATTGTACTGCTCTATTACTGTAAACTAATTATGTCAAAAAATTTAAGAATTAAGAAATAAATGAAATCAAAAACAAGGTAAAGGTGAAGCATGAGTTAAATATCAAAATATCACTACAATTAGGAATTAATTCAAACAACTCTTACGTGAAGAAAATATATTTTTGGTTTGTGAAAAATTGTTCAAATCGGCTATTAATGTAAAAGTGAATCAGTAAACCACTGAAAGCCTATTTCCAAACCTAACAATGAAGAGTTTGTGAGTTTGCGCGCGTTCTCACAGTTGAAGCCTTTCTCGATCACACATTTTCTCTCTCCATCGAATACAAGAGCACTACATTTGTGAGAACCCAAAACATCGTATAGTCGCTCTTGTTTTTCTTCTTCTTTTCTTCTTTGCTTCACAAGTGCTGCTGAAAAGTATATTCTGTGATCATCATAGCTATCACTTGTGTCATGCGATCACTTGTTTTATTGATAAATGAATAGCACAAAAATTGCAATAAAAAGCAAAAACTGCTCGGATTTTTTAAAGCAGAAAAAGCCAAAATAGTAGCACTAATTTGTTGTTTGTTTTATGATATTTTGTTAACATTTATGATATATAATTCAGTGCATTTTCAATTGTTTGTACAAATTGTTATTTTCAATAAGTGTGTGCACAAGATTTCATTTCATTTATCATTCATTGTATACTATATATAATGAATAGTTGTATTTATACTCTGTATTAAGTATCACATCTTTAGCATTTACTGTAAGCCATTCTCTCAAAGGCAAGCAGTGTTTTACACCCTTCTCTTCATTTACTTCATCTCAGCTTTGAATCTCTTTCTTATGTTCATTTTTTGTGTTCGCACAAAATTTGAGTGTCGACATTGGTTTACGCCAAGAAAAAAGTTAACTATTTTTCTGCTATTTATCCAAAATTGAAAAATAACTGTAAATAAAATAATAAATGACTCTATTATTATCAAGTTTATTAAAGAAGAAACTGTAGTAAACTTTATTCATCTATACATATATATAATAATAAGAAAGTTAATCAAAAATCAAAATTCGGAGAATTCATTATTCTCTGACTGCTTTACAATAATAATAATAATAATAATAATAGATTGTCTAAAAAATGGTCATTAATTATAGATTTATTATGAAACTGAAAAGATTTATAATACTATTTTGCTGTTCCTTTCTATACGTTAAATGTGTGAGCGCTAACCAAAAGTAAGTGAAAGTTTGCAAAAAATATATCATTTATAAGTGTCAAACGGGTCTATACGAGGCTTATATAAAACTAAAACTGTTAAATGGGTTGTGAATATTGTATATCAAAACTCTACAGGTCTACGGCTGAGATTTTTTTATGAGAATTCTTTTATTCAATATAAATATATGAACAGAATTCACAAACTGTACAGAAAAGGGGAAGAAAAGGATCGATTTTTCCGGGACTAAAAGATGTCTTGAATAGAGTTAATTTTCTTAATTTTTTCTTTTATATATAAGAAAAAAAGTTTCATCTAAATCATAAAATTAATTGCATTGTTGCTTACATTCAATTAAGAATATAGTTTTGAGCACAAAATTGAAACTCATAGCGTATATGTTGCGGAACTATCTATTGATTACACAAAGATTAATCCTTGTTCATGAATCCACATGTATATGGAATAATATCTTATTCTTCCTCACAATTGAGATAGACTTCAAATGCATATGATTGTAACCACACTCATGTTTGAAGCGAGAATTTTGCTGAAGGACTTTCGCTAAGAAGTTTTAATACTGATTCCGTACAATTGATTTTGTCTGTTCTGCAGCGGTGGCAATAAATAAATAAGTAAATAAATGATGTTGAACGCATTGAGCGCATCCTGAACTTCTCTGTATTCTAGCTGCCAGTCATAAGAACTTTTACATGAGCGAGAAGTACAACACAGTCTACTTATAAATATTTTGCCCATAAAAAGCTGGTATATTGATTCAATATAACAGTATATTAGCGTATATTTGAAGGAAAAACTTGTAGAAAAACCCGAACCGCTAAACATAAGTGATAAGTACTTGTTAACACTTTATGATTTTGGAAATTGCAAAACATTTATGAGTGACAGCTATTCACTAATGCATTACATATTCTAACATCAATTTTATTTGAAAGAACTGAAAATGAAATTTCTTCAGAATAATTACGTGAACCATTGAATAACTGCTATTATACTAAATTGACTGAATGTGTTGATACATTTATAGAATTTATGTAATTGTAATCTTTTTATTGCCATTAATTTGTAAACATTTTTCATCCTTTTATTGAATGCATTCAATATGATTGCAATGTAATAATGATTTTGTCAAACATTTCATTACATTTTTTCCATTGAAAGGTTGGATTAGTTTATTTTTTCGGCCAAGAATTCTAATTGGGTCCACATATGAGCAAATTTTTCAGATTTTTTCACAATCTAATTACAAAGCTGTCAGAAACAGATAATACAGGAAACAGGTATTCTTACAATAGATATGAGAAATTCTCTCAATCAGCGAATTTTGTGGATTTGATTTCCATTCTTTCAGAAGCAAAGAATTTTCTATTCAATAAATAGAATAATATGACATTTTTTTCTGATAATTCCTTATCATTTGTTCAAAGTTGAGCTTTGTTTCTACTTTTCATGGGCTTAGATAAAGAACATATGCGTACAAGTAATGGAAAACTTTGTTATCAGAAGTTTTTGCTTTTCTCGGAAAATTCTTATTCTGAGATACCTTACAATCGCTTCACTAGAATCTAGTTTCGATTCGACAAAACTATTACTAAGCTTTTTAGTTTAAATGCATGAAAATGACTCTTTTTTTATGAGAAAAGCATATCAGATAAAAAACAAAATTATTGAAATCCAATTTCGTTCAATTTCGACGAATCGTATTATCAAAAGCTCCTCTATTAAATCATGTGAGCTTTCAATAAAAATAAGTTCAATATATTCTGAGAAAAGATTAAGAATTTTTTCACTTTTATCTGAATATCAAAGACATTATTCAAGATATATCACGTCTGATTTATCTTTAGATAAAATTCCTGATTTAAGCCATAATTTTTAGAAATTTCAGTAGATTTATAATTTTCATATCTGTATTTTATTATATGAAATCCAGAAGTTTTATTATCTTTAGATTGTGAAAATAGCATAATTTAAACATTGAATAAAAGTTTATAATTCGAGTTAAAATTATTTTCTTCGAGACTCGAATCTCGATTTTTCAAGAACATTAAAAATTAAATACATTTTTAAAGTATTTTAAAGCAATGCTTAGCAACCACTTGAAAACATTAATTATTGAAGTGTTTACAGTTTATATTCAAAAATACGGGTTTATTGACTAAATTTAGTTTATAAGTTTCAGAACTAACTTACAGTACTTTCAATCGTAAAGCTTCAAAAATTAGATTGAAGCTAAACTATTTTTTTGAAATAAGTATTTTATACAGATATGAATTTATAGAAATCGATTTCAATACTCAATCGAGTCTTGAGATTCGAGACCTGATGTCAGGTTCTGTTTTCAACTTTTAAGCGCTTTTCCCCAAAAACGAGTGCTTGACTTGTACGCCTCTCTTAGAAAAATCGATCCAATTGTTCTTGAATTTTATTCTTCATCAACATTATATAATTAGTGAATTCGTCTTAATATAAATGCAAATTCATTTTCGCTAAACACAGCTTTTATATGAAATTATTTTTCTGATTTGTGTTATGCGAAAAAACGCGATCACTAAGTAATGACCCCAAAAAAATCGATAAATAAAATAATTATAATGTGGGCGAGCATTCATTTTCGTGTTTTGTGAGTGAAATGTGAGAATTAGAGACAAATGTTTTGATGTGAATAAAGTTCAGGCATTGAAACACACGCGAAATGACATTTAAATGGTCCGCATTTTCTTAATGAGAGCACATGACAAATCTTCTATTGATTCTCACGATAAAAGATAGTTCTTAAGGCGATGATCTATTATTTTAATTGAAAATTTGAGTTAAATTATAGTCTTCTATTATTGTTAACTTTATAAACTTGGAATTTTCAAATAATTATCTTAAAGAAGAGCTTAGAACTAATTTTAAAAAGACTAATGATTTTAGCAAAAACTGTCTTACTTTATAGGTCTTACTTTGCTTTACACCTTAAGCATAGTTATGAGATTCGAGAGTCTTCAATCAAATTTGCCTTTGAGTCTCCAATTCTAATTGGCATAATAGAAAATTTAACTCGTATACAATTCATATGAGACACATTTGGATTAATAGTATAAGCATTTTAAAAACACAATTATATAATAATAGAAATGCTTATGATTTTCTTCCGATTCATCAAAATAGATTTCATATTTCCTCAAGTTCTTTAAAATTTGATTTATTTAACAAATATATTTATCTATCGGAAACACGCAGTTCGACCCAATAGTTGATCAAATTATAGTGGTTTTTAATGGAAAAATTAAGCTTAAAAGACTTTTCAACAAGAAAACCATCTATCTTTTGCGAAATACAGTACCAAATATAGGGCTAATAATGATAGAATCAAATTTAAAACGCAAGCGATTCTCGAGCTGGCCCTCTATCGATATAAGAAAAAGCAGCTCTACTTAAAACACACTTCTCAGTAAAATATTTGTATCTCGACGTCTTATTTAAAGAAAGATTCTTTCATTAGTATCGATATAAAAAACTTGAAAACCAGAGCTAACTGTTTGAAACTTTGAAAGTTTGAACTTTAAACTTACTGAAAAAGTTTTAGCATTAAATCGACTAAATTTCTGAAATTTAAACTCATTTTTTTTTGTTCATTCGAGTAAATATTTGAAGTGAAGTAATAGTATTTTCAAAGTCAATAAATCAATTTATCCTCAATATATAACTTCAGATTTAGAGCTGAAGAATATTCTTGCGTCGTTACCCTTTCATGAACAAAGATTTAGACTTCACTACTAAACACAGCCAAAAGCCTTCATATCCGTATTGTACAGGAATTATATGAATAGAATTCTTCCGTAATCTTACTCAACATTTTCAGTTTATTGCGTATGACCTCAACCATAAAAAGGCTAATAAAACAATAAATGAAATTTAATTTATCTTCTAATCTGAATCTAGGTTTACACGAATTATAAAAGTTATCTATGCTTTAGTTAACCAAACATTATGATAATAATAGCTGTTGTATTCCTATCGTCTGAGCGATAAAACAAGATTTTTCATTACTTTTATCATAATTTGTGAGCCCAAAGAAACCCGATATTATTGCATTCAATTCATTCATGCATTAGAACATAACCAATGTTTTCTGCAGCATAAACAATATGATTAGTTTTAGGATAATAATATGTTTTTATTATACTTGATATTAGAGAAATGCGATTGTGGGACAAATAAAAACAAAACTATATTTAATATTAAGTATGTATTAATATTAATTGTAAGAAACTATAGATAAAATTGATTATGAATGCAGTGATCAATTATTATGAATTAGTTTCTGTAGTCAATTCATTAATATGTATGAAGTAATAAAACTATCGCCTTGAATGTCAATTTTGTTTGAATGCATTAATTAAAGTTATCAATCAATTCCTGAAATTCTGATTGAATTTATAAACTTTCCCTAGAATTTCATTCGTAATGATAAACTGAATATTCAGTTATTCTATATTATTAATGCTAATCGTGAGACTTGACTATATAATTATGTGAAATTGAATCTATAAATAAAATTTAATATACAAGAAAATCGCTTTCATTTATCATTATTGCAAAAATCGAAATTTTTACATGTATTGGAATTACTTCCGTTCTCTATCTATAACTATATATTTTCTGGCTTTAGTACAGTATATTTGTGAGAGATCGGGGACAACATAAAATTAGAGGTTTGATAGAAAAGAATTTCTATGGGAATTGCATTTGATATATGAAAAAAGCTTAATTCCACTTATCAAATGAATCATGTGTCGCATACCATTTACGACATCAAGTTTTATATTTTTATTCTATAAGTTCACAGAAAAGAATCTCAAAATATTCAAATTTATTCATGTGCGTTATTCTTTTAAAGTTATAAATCTTAAACTCTTTAATAAAAGTAATCATATCAAACCTATCGTTTCAAAAATGAGAGTTAGCCATTTTTTTTAATTTTCATGTTTTCCTTACAATTATTGACTTACATATTCAACAGACTGTGTTTTATTCCATTGTCCGCAGAATTTAAATTTATTTAATCTTTACAAAAAAATAAACGAAGAAATTGCCAGAGATATACAAATCTCACTAATTATGTTAACGTCTTAAACTATGTTTCATCAAAACAAAGCTTCATTTTGACTCAGAAAACCTATTGCTAGTTATATGGTATACGACATTAAAATCCACATTTTTGATTTTGAATTGAAAATTCATTTAACTTTATGACAAAAGTTTATTTTGATTATTTCTGAGCTTTTAACTTTTAGATATATTATTAAACACCATCTCTTATTTGAAAAAACATTGAAAAATCGAAACAAAATTTTTTTTATGGATATTCGAGTCTACTCAACAATGGAACTAAACAAAAAAATGAGACTTCAAAATTTACTTTATGCATGAATCAGATTTTCAAAAGTTTTATTAGAGATATCAAGAATATGCTTGAGAACAGTTTACTACAATTCAAACCAAATTATTCTCAAAAGAGGACCAGAGAAAACACCAGGAAGTTGCAGGCGTTCAAAAATTCAATGCAAATAATAAGAACTACAATCCTAGAATCACTTGAACCAACAGATAAATGTGATGACAAAGAATCGCACTGAAGCAACTAAAGCTAGAATTGCAAAACTCGTTAAATTAAACTGAATTATGGACTGAAATCGTAAAAATTTGGGAAGATTTAAATCAAGTCATTTACAGAAAGCATACCCGAGCGTATTAAGAAGCGTCTGGAGATCAACAGAGCAACTTTTGATATTTGAATTCATAATAAAAACTGAATTCAAATATCAATTGATATTTTAAAACTTGAATGAAAAAAATCATCGAATAATTTTCATGTATTTTTATTTGACTTTTTGCGGATTTTAATGTGGTATACCATACAAAAAAACTCTTGTCATTTTCTCCATTAATGAGCTAAAGTTTATTATTCAATTAAGAAACTGATGGAAGGCTTTGCCTTCACTTATTATTTATGAGAGACATCACAAGCCAGAAGCAATATTTCTTCCATAACTTTTATTATTTTTTTCAGCTAATTAATTGAATTTATCAAAATGATAAAAGTTGTACAGGTTCAGAAAAATAAAGGGCGCATGGTTACCGAAAAAGTGATGGAGAGCCGACTGTTATGCTCGTCGGGGTTGTTTTTTCTTATATTTACTTATAACAACATATGCATTTACTACACTAGCGTTTTCTTTATTGGAATTTAAATAAAATTATCAATATTGCCTCATCTCTCTTACATCAATTTTTTCCAGTCTCTGTGCACTCTTTATGTTTCTGGACATGTAAGAACTTTAAGTAAAATGCATTTTCTTGATATCTCCATTTTTCAGTTTTATTACTTTGATATGACTCCAGAGTGTGAACATTTAGGTAGGGCTCCACATCTCATAAATTGTTGACAATCGTATCCGGCAAGTATTGAACATGCATTACGGCTTTGCGTTTCCGCGAGTGTGAGTTATTAATGCCTACCTCTACTACAAAGTATGAAATCTCAATTCTGAATATTCTAGAAACCTAATGGAAACGGTTCTATAATAGACATCATTTATCTTGTAATCATCAAAATACTGAATAGTATCCATTCATATTATTTGTAAAAAAACAGTGAATAGTTGTTTATTTAAGCTGAAAATAAAGTTGAAATAACGCATTTCAAGACTTTCTTTTAAGATATAAAAGCATAAGAAGTTATGATAAAAAGAATTCTGTAAAATAAATAAACTTCAATTCTCTTTATTACTCTACATTCGAAGTTTTTGCCCGTAAACCTATTTCAAGTCAAAATGATTTTTTTCTCTCAAATTTAACAAAATGTTATTTTGTGTAATTTAAAAATAGATTTGTACTTCAAATCAAATGTCGAAAAAATATATAAACAGAAAAATCAAGAGATTCTAAGAAATTCAAATTTATAACTTTAACAGAAAGTTTGAGCCCAGAGATTAATTCATATGTTTTCTGTTTTTTACCTGACTCTGAATCATATCATTCAAACTTTATAAGAAGATGAGATCTTGAAATCCAAAAATTTTTTTGGTATCATTTCATAGCTTTGAATCATTGATACCACAAATAACTTGTTTTACTCTTGAGGTATATAATACTTAGAGCAATAAATGCATTGCCTAAACGCACAAATACGAAAGGGACGAAATCAATATTTTATTTTCTTTATAATCAAATCAATTATGAGTCATAAGTTCTTCAAACATTTTACAAAACTTGACTCGAAAAAAAATTTCAAACCAATGATTAAATGTTATAAATAAAACTTTGATATTCAACTCAATCAAAACTTTGAATAAAAGTGAATTAATTTTACGTATAGTTTTATACAACTCATATACTATTGATTGATAACCAATTGATTATGAAATATTGTTCACAAAGTTGTTACTCTCATTCATTATTGTATTTTTCTTGTGATAAGAGTTTGGGAAAATAAATGACTTAATTACTAATTTAAAACTAAAGAACTTTTTCTTGTGTATTATAAATATTTGATTTTATGTTTTATAATTGTATGTATTTGTTGCCCCATAGTATTTATAGGTTTGAGTTGTTTTTTGCAACACATATCCTTTTTGATAAATTCAATAACTATGAAAATATTTTTATTAAATCAGATTTATTTTATGAGTATAAATTTTGCGCAATTTCAAAACGGCTATTACTTATAGAAAAGAATTTGTGGTCTCATAAACCAATAAATTACAAAATAATACAATATCTTTGATATAATATCGCTGGTCAATAATTTTGAGTCGACTTCATTTTTAAACTTAAGTCCGATCTAATGATAACCAATAATCCGACACATTGGCGAATATTTTTTCTTTTTGTTATAGAATTTCTTAAACCTAGAATTTTTCTACAGCAAGTGTTCAATCAAACGAAAATCAATGCTATTCTATATGAGAGTACACTTTATCACCATATTTTATGCCAAAAATGTAATAATTTATTAATGTTTTTATTATATACCATTTGCTTTACAGATGGCTTTTATTTCAAATGTGAATTCTAACAAAAGCTTCACAATAAGTCTTGTACAAGTATTTTGCTTTCAAGTATAGAAACCATTTATTATTTAAAACATTTTGTTGTTTTCATATGTTTTATAAAATGTGCAAATTTTCACATAACTTATAACTTCATTATCAAATACTATATTTGAAAATTTTTAAATTATAATATTTGAATAGTAAATAGGTTTTGCGTAAATTAAGTTTAATATCTATTAATACTTTGGGATTAGAAATGCAATACTCATTAATAATTTATTTGAGTTTACATTTGAATGTCTTCTGTTACACTCCGTTCGTATCGATTTAGAAAAACATGTCTTTACAAATTTTTCATTAACACATTATTGATTTGCATTTTCATAGGACAGTACAAACCGAAATAGGACAAGACATAACTCGAATATTGAACAGATTCTTCGAAAATGGTTATGATAAAAGAGTGCGACCCAACTATGCAGGTATGCGTGAAATATTTAAACCTTCATAATAATAATAATAATAATAATATTACAATATTAACTATAAGCATGAGCTAACACAACAATAATAGAATGGTTATAGCAATGGTAATAATACATTAATAGCAATGAACTAGAAATAGATAACCGCATTTATAGATAAACCTCTATAAAGTCACTTTTCATAAGTAACCCTAACTAGACTTCCACACTTTATTACCCACTATTTCTATATATAGCTTCACTGTTAGTGTATTTCGTTTTAGAGCTAAATTTTTTTATTTTGTCAGTTATGCTGTCAATTAAAGGAAAAATTTCCTGCCCTTAAGTTCAGTTTTATTGGATAAAAGTTAGGTTCTCCACTATTTTACTTATTTAGTAGCTTGACATTTAGATTACACCAGTGCCGAAGCTATGTTTTATCATCTGGGAAGGGATTTAAGCCATAATTTGTAGAATTTTACATTTTATATAATGATTAAATGAAATTTCTCAATACACTTGAAACTAAACAATATTTTTTCTGCTATAATTGCGTACAGTTTTGGGGAAAGATATGCAGATCTCAGTGATAAATCCAGATTAAACATGAGGGGAAATATAGAAATTTAAATGAGTGATAGCATTGAGTAGTATTGAATACTGATTCTGAGACAATCCCTTATGATTCTGCATAATTTCCGGAATTGTGAATCTAAATGATATAAAAGATTAATAGTATTAAGATTCATCTAAATTGTAGACTGAATGCTACAGAAAATATTTGACTTAGTCATTTTTGGGGAGACCACTACGGCCCTGGATTAAACACATGAATTAAACAGATAGACAAAATAAATGCAAGAAATTTGACTTTTACTCTTTGGTCGTGCAATAACAATATATTAAGAGTTGGAAGACATACATTATGTTTATCTAAATTAGCTGTTTAACACTCAAGTATTGGTACCAAACACTCTATTATTGTTGTGCATTAAATGCTATTTAATGTGTTTTCTGTTTCAACTTTTATTTAACAGTCAATAAAACTTTTGCTTACAATGGAAGCTCACGCATTGGCAATAACAGAAAGTCAAAATTCCTTTTTTAAACTATAAACAGATACCTCTGAAGT
>JAQFZT010001406.1:0-15381 GCA_034696325.1 Camisiidae sp.
AAGCATTCAAAAGCATTCAGAGCTTAATATCGATCGATTAAATATAAAGGTCCTGTAACTTTGCAAAATAGTGCTGAATTTGTTGTCTAATACTTGAATTATTGAACAAAGTGAGCATCAGTTATGTTAAATTTGTGCCAAGCGCTCAGTTTTTTGTTGAAATAATTTGGAATTCTTTGTGTCAAACAGCATATAAAATACATAGTAAACAAAGTTTGATGTATTTTCTCATACCTCTCATGAGAGTTATACGAATGGCATTTTTTGTTTTGTGTTAGCATTACAAGCATGTCAGGGTTTAATATCGTCTCATAACAAGCTATGGATGTGCCTCAAGATGCTGGCATTCTCTTAGAGGATATATATCTATCAGTATACATATATTCTCATAAGTTTATGTGTATTGAGCATTAAGCTCTTACCTGCATCTTCACCAATAATGACATAAGCATTGCAGCAGTACTTCCAGTATATTATACCCTATTATGTATACTAAGGCTCACTCATATCGACCAGTACTGTAGAGAGAGAAAGAAAGAGGAAGCTATCTTAATGGTGATACAGAACTCTTATGTCAGTACAAGAAAGGATAATATTTATGAAACAAAAATAATGATAAAGTGAGGTTCGAGTACTAATAGCTTAATATTAAATATTGCTGTTCACGTAATCACCTCATTGATTGGGTGCCAACTCATTGTTATATTAGCGCTCAAACCATAGAACATGTTAGCATTGGTTTGCTTTTTATACGCCAGAAAACGTTAGTATAAAATTGAGAGAAAAACCAAATGGGAATTGTTTAGTAAAGAAGACAGAGTGAAGTTCGCAAATACAAACACAAGCATTCTTTTGAGAGTTTATACTCTATTGAGATGGATTCGGTCAAACTTGTAATATGTTGAACATCGTTATGATAGAGCGCATGCTCTATGGATGTGAGACTCTAGTGAAATACTAGTTTTCAGTTCTTCGATCAATCGCTGTTTTATATAGTAGTGAAATGCTTTCATACCTCGTTTTGCGAATGCTATGTTGAGGCCTTCGCAACCACTCCCAACTCCCACTATAAAAGCATATAAATTGTGAACTCATCAATAAGTTATCAATTTCTAAATTTATTAATTAACACAATTAGAGAATTCTGTTAAAAGTCTCAAGTTTGCTCTACACAACTACTTTTCATACTTTCAACGAGTTTTCATTTCATTTCTCTCGACAAATTACTTCTTCAAGAAAGTAGAATCTTCTCAAAATTGACTTCTTTGAAGTCGATTGAGCGCAGCCGACAATTCCTCTATAGTTTCGGGTATTATCACTGGTTTTACTCTTAAGTATCAGTTCATTTCTACTCAATTGATTGATTGCAACAAAAGTCAATGCAAGTCAAGATGTGGTATTTTATGTCAAACTTTAGATTTTACTTGTTATCAATTGTGTTTATCTGCAATCTAAATATTGTCGCACAAGCGGCTAAATCTGTGTCTGAGCAATCAAATAAACGTAAGTACTCGACAATTATCACATTTTTCTTTTGAGTGTTATTATTATATTTCAATAGTACAGTACATCACCACAAAAAAGACTGCAGAGTTTTCTGCAATATATTTTGAGTCCAAATTATTTCCCCTTCAACAGAGAATACTTATTTCAGTCTTTCAAGCTTCAGCTCGTTATCATACCATCATTTCCTTGCATTAACACTAAATTAACCCTTAATATAATTTTGTGTAACTATATGTTAGCATAAAGTACTACTGATTGCGATCCACATGATTAGTTTCCGTAAACAAAACTAATTGTGAAGATTTAATGCCTTGAATTGTAGCGATATATTGGTAATGAACCAAAATGAAGTTGATATGTAGACTTATTCACATAATTAGTCAATACTTTTATTGCAAGTTAAAATAGAGATTGAAATACTTTAGAAAGATTTATTGTGCAATAAATGAAACGATAATTGATTTTGGAATTTTTTGTACAGCAATACAATGTGATCAAACTTTTGACAGCCGTAATTCAAAAAATGGTACATTCACATCGCCTAACTATCCAGATCCATATCCTGCTAATGTACATTGCTCCTATCATTTTAATGGACATGGAAAGGAAAGAGTACAAATTTTATTTACTGACTTCGACCTCTACAAACCAGACGATACGAGTAGAGAGTAAGAAAACCTAATATTTTTAAATGTATTATTGCTCTATAATAAAAATTTTTACTATCAAAAATCTAATACCAATTTTAGTATAAAGCATTTTTTAAAGTTTATTCGGTTACAAATTTTCATATTAAAAAGCATGTCTAGTACTTAATATTATATGAAGTAGATGTTCATGTGATATATTGCTAAGCTTAGAGTTTGTCACTATAATTAATGGTACAAATTTGAATTTATTAAATTTTTCAGGGCTTAAATCACGTTAAAGTATGAAAAACTAAAAAACTTATTCAACTTTACTTTAATATTAATACTCAAAATCTAGAGAAAATTTTTCAACTCAATTTGATTTACTTAATGGTTTGCTTTTCGATTTGGTTAATATGTGAACGAAACTTATGCTACCTTTAAATCAAATTTTCTATATTTGGACATGAATTCAAAGATAAACTAATTCTATATTTATATAAAGCAATATTCTGTAGGCTTGTATTGAACATGATTTCATTATTAACAAACATAATCGAAGGCATATTAGTATATTGTGCTTCACATGAAAAGCTATAATTTACATATACTTCTATACTGTAACTGTACACTCAAAAAATAAAATCCATGCAATTTAATCGTCGATTTGATAAGACTTACAAATTTCTCAAATACTGGTTATCACGAATTCAATCTAATCAAAAACTAATCACTAGTTATCATAACTGATGTATCATTTTATAAATAAGTCAAAGTCAGTCAGTCATTGTCTCTATTATTGAAAGCATGTCTTCATTTAAATATTTATGTCAATTAAATTGAATTAATATTTGAAATTATAATCTTTTATTATTTATAAACCTTTTTCTAATAACTCTTCAAAATTATTTCAATCTAATCTCACAATATTTCAATTAATTCACACAAATATCTGAATCAAAACATGCTTTCATTGGTAGAGACAATGACTGACTTTCATTTATTTATAAAATGACTTATAAGTAATAATAAGTAATTATTTTTCATGAGATTCGTATGAACAGTATTTTCGAAACTTTTAAGTCTTATCAAATCGACGATTGAGTTGAATTGCATGGATTTTGGGTCTTGTCTGTACTTTTGAAGCACACAATGCTTTAGAAATAGTGTTTCGCAAGCCGTGAAAGAAAATTTCTTTTGCAAGATATAAATATTAACCTAAACTGTGCTATTAATATAGTCTAACAAAGCTTTGAAATTATGATTTCTTTCTTTATGTATTCAGTTGTGATGCAGCAGATATTGTTATGGTCTTTATCACTATCAATGGCCAAAAAGAGAGAGTCGATAATTTTTGTGGCAATGATCTTCCGCCACAACTCATGTCGAATGGGCCCTCTTTAAGCGCTGAATTTAAAAGCTTACATTCAACTGACAATGTGAAGGGATTTCGAGCAATTTATCGATTCGTTACGAGTAAGTCTAAAGCATTAGCCTTTTGGTTATCTGTTTAAATTTAGATTTACTATTTGTGCAAACCTTCTTCAATCTATGTTACCATTGGTTTATGTGTTAGAGAAAGCCATGAATGATGTAATATATAGAGTTGATAAATTTTTTTATATGCTATTATTACCATCACCAAAGTTATTAATATAATGTAAATTCGATAATCAAAAACCATTTTCCATATTGTTTAATAATGTAAATGAACAATAATTAAGATATTCTGACTCTGATAATAGACTAGAATAATAAATTCATTTTATAACAGATGAACTTTTGATACCATTTTGATAAGAACATTACAATATGTAACGAAAAACAAGTTTAAACTAGAAAAATCACCGTTCGGTCAATCTCTTGACTTGATAAAATGAAGCGAACATTAAATGCATTCCTTTTTGAAACATAAAAATAATCCTAAAGTATTGAAACAGAGGTTTATATGCAATCAAGAGATAAGAGAAAAAGTCTTCATTGTCGTAACTATTGTTAGAAAGACTCATCAACGCTGAACATTAATGGCCTTTAATGTTTAGATGCCAGTGGTTCTAACACTAAACAAAGTTGAGCTCTCAAACAATATTACTTGATATTTTCGCTATCAATAATTAATCCAATGGAATAATAGGAGTTAAACGAAGCTCTATTCTATATGTTTTATCACTGTTCAGTAGTGGTTATACAATAATCATTTCTTGTATACACCAAACACGAGTCAACATAAGTTACTTAATCTTTATGCTCGAGAAGTCAGCTTTCGATTCTCTATACAGTTCTTTTAAGCATTAAGTATATGAACATATAAAATACATTTTGTTTTAGTTCTCAAGATTTTATAGCTCAACAATTATATGCTTAGGATTTTTATGCAATTGTCAGAACCATTTTAGTTATGTTTCAATCGGTAACTAAAGTTTGAGCATTTGAAAGTCAAGTGTTGAGCTTCTGAGTGTTGATGTCTCGCGCCTTCTGTATCATTAGTGACACGGAAAATGGTTGTGTTATAGTCCTTGAATGCACTTTCGTTTTTTGGATAGTTGAGTGTTATCTACTAAAAGCCAATACTCATATACTGCGAACCACTTTTTATCTCAAAGTGGAAGTCATTCTCTATTCTACAAATGTTAGAATCAAACTATCCATGAATTCTGTTGCGAATTTAATCACTTGAAGTCTTGCAACACATGAAAATTAGGGCATTTTGTAAGTTTCACTCATGCCTTAACCATAAAATGAGAAGTGTATTACACATTCGAACGATTTAAGTTGTTTTTTACAGCCAAACCAATTATGGCTTGCAATTCAATTTCACTTTTATGTTAACTTGAACTGAAGGCTTATCTCTTTCTCTGAAAAAAGAAGCTTCTTCTGCATTATTATTCTGCAATAGAGTTTTCTATCCCTTATTTAATTACTTAGTATAAGCTTTAACAAGAAAGAAAAGATTAATTTGTTCTCGTCCACAACCTTGTAATTAAATATTATCCAAAATTAGCATCAATGCTAAACTCTATTCATTTTCTATTAACGGAACACATGTATAGATATTTCAACAGAAGGCGGTCACCTTCCAAACAGTATCATATCAATTATAATAAGAAATCAATTAATTCAAACTAACTTCACTTCTATTCATCGACTTAAAACGTGGTAATTAATTGTAAACTTAATATCGAGTTTAAGCTCAATTTCAAGTGAGAATTCATTTGAATTTCAGTTTCCGAATATTTTCTATAATTAACATACAATTATTTCTGCATAAAATTCGTATGAAATATAACTTGAAGCTCATGTAGCTTTCATAACATTTCTTCAAGTTTTGTTTTGTAATGTTTTAAACCAATTTCAACGTAATCATATTGGTCTCAGATTTTATTTGATTTCAACACCTTTTTTCATTTATCTCAAAATTGAAAATAATTATTAAAAAAATAAACCTCGAAGTTATATAAAAAGAAACACTCAAAGATTGCGAAAATCAGAAAAAATTTTAAGTTCACGATTTGAAATGCTTTGGGCGTCTTTTCTGTTGTACATGAAAAGGCTATTATCATTGAAATATTATTTTTTACAGTTCATTTATGAGAAAACTTCACAGTGAAGCCAAAAAAGAGAATAAATTTTGGAGCATGAATACGATTTCCGCTAAATATCAGCGAAGTTTTATGAATAGCATTAGCAAAATCTCATTAACTAAGTTTTCAGTTTGAAAGTTTGCTATTTGTTAGCCTAAAGATACTGATTACGGAGCGAACAAATAAATGCTGAATAAGAAAGAACTGAATCCGCAATTTAATAATGAAATTCTTTTTGGTTGCAATTAAGCCAATAATTATTAAATGGTTTACATTCCAGATTTTTTCATGTATTTTCATTTACAAATTCTGATACACTTCTAGATAGTGCTCGTGAATATGAATAAACTTGAATAAATTTATCTTTTTCATCAAATATTTCAAACTTTCTCAGCAGTTTTGAATACTTAAAAAGTCCATTCATGGCAAAACTGATAAACAGTACAGTATAAGCTTTTTTATACGTAAAATATTTAGATTCAAAACTCTATGTGAAGACAAAATATCGATTTCTGCTGCTTTTCTATAAATTTCTATTATAAATAAACACTTGAGAATTTTATTGACAAACATTGTAGTGAACGAATAGTGATATAATACTAATCTTTGAATAATCCGATTATAAAATCTTAAGCTCGAACTTGTATCAGATGATTTTTGAATGTTCAGAAAATCTATTTACTAATCGCAATAAATGCTTCACTTATTGTTGATCTACTTTTTCAAATCAAACTTAGGAAATGTATGTTTCGTCTTATGCTCTGTACTGTTAATGTTTACTAATTCTCACGAATTCTTTCTTTCATATTCTTATACTTATAATAAAATAGTTTATTTTATCTTTAGACTATAAATAGAAAAATGTACGATTCATTTGAAACGTAATTGAAAAAAGTAAACTAATGTTTCTGAAAAGCTTATTTGAAAGAATGACAAACAACTGAATGATTTTTAAGTTATATTTATTCTTTATATTTATCTTCATTTATTTTTCATAATAGAAAGCTTAGTATTGTTTTTATTATTATGGTTTATAGTACCCTAAACACAAAAGTTTATCTGTTTAGATGTTGAATCGTAATAATTAATTTTGTTAAATTGAAATAGGTGAGGGTAAGCAACCATGTTGAAAGTTAACCATGTTCAAAGTTAACCATGTTGAAAGTTTTTACGAGTTTTATTCATCAAACTAATTGACTCATGAATTAAGTATAAAATAACTTTTAGTTCACTTGTGAGAAGCAATAAACAGTACGAACAACTATTCTGTATAGTACTTACAGAATTACAAATACTTATAAATTACAATTATATGCATCTAAACTTAAATGTTAGTCAATTTAACATCAAATCAATACAGCTTTCATAGCATTTCAATGCTTTTTGTTATTACACTATAAGAATGATATATAAGTGCTATAATTAACTTTTGATAATTTAGAGTTTTAATTGATGAGAGTTATTATGATGAGAGATATTTAATGATTCATATATATGCCCATCAATTGACAAGTCATTTCGGAATAACTACAGGTAATTGATTGTTACTAGTGTTGTGTTCTTATCTAAACGGCTGAATCTGACACTTATTAATATTTTTCTAGATATCTCAGGTATGTTTTAGGATAAAGGATACACTAACTCATGATAGATGATGGTTAGAAAGAAATATCGCGGGAATGTTTTGCTTATAGTCAGTTATGATTTGGTCTTATTTTGATAATGCATTTGAGCTTATTTTTTGATTTTGACTTTTGCACGATTCATAACAATGCAAATGGTAGACCATATTTGCATTAGAAATATTGTATTGAATAAAATGTGCTCAATTCTCTCAAATGAAGAGAATAAATTTGCCTCTGGTTGCTGTTCATTATCGTGTTTAGTTGAGCTCAAGTTAGATTTAGCAAAAAGGCTCATTCAATTTTATTGTCACTAATTATCAATTCAAGCTTCAAATTTCTCAATATTATCTCACTTATCAAGTACTGACTATTTAACAAATATTTAATCTCATATTTATCAAATTTAGATACATTTTGTTATCTTTTATTAATGTCTTTAAAACTTCTAACACTCTTAATGTTCAGATCAAGTAATGCTTAAATGCTTGTGAATGCAAATTGTAATACACTTACAAAATTAGCAGAAGGTCTCACTTTCGCTTTAATAAGTGTGAATTTATTATACCGGTAATATAATTTGAAAGTTATATAAGGGTTTTAGTTTTGCTCCAATAAAAATTTACATAATTCTTAGTCTAATGTAATTCTTTTCAAGAGTGCATAAAAATTAATTTATTTTTAACTAGAAATTACTGGAGCAAAACTACTTTAAAGACCACTTGTGCAAGAAATTAATTCCATTTAATTTTCAAATACACTAAAAGTTTTGAAGCATAAAAATGAATGATTTTAAAGTTCGGACATTAATCTGAAGCTAAAATGAACTTTTATTAAATTTATTATAGCATTGCATGAATTGATTGTTGTTTATGTTTGATTAATAGCAATACAGTTTTGTGCAATAAGAAGAAAATACAGACCTAAGTATATACTAATTAGAAATGCTTCACTGCTTTAATTTTTGTCAAATACTTAATTAAAATCACTTTCATTTAGTGCTCGGTATCAGATCTCGAGTCTCAATCGAGGGCACTTTCAGCACTCCAATTTGATTTCTATTGATTTATCTCTGTTTTTATTACTTATTTCAGGAAAAATATTAACTTAATGTCTGTTTATTGAAATTTTAATATAGAAATAAAGGTTTGAAATTTCGTCAATAAAACTAGTATTTAGTTAATCATTTTCAACCTCTTTATACTTTGTGAGAGTTCACTAACTCTGAACAATTGAGTTTTTAGAAATGTTTTGAAAATTCGAGAATTATCGAGATTCTCATTTCTCGAAAATACTGACCACTAGTTTTATTGAATAAATCTTTTCTAAATTTTATTTCTTTTTCAAGCATATATGACCTTAACTTGAACTGAAAATGCAACACAACAAACAAATCATTATCATTTTGATTAAACTTTCAAGTTTTCTAAAGCTTAAGATTGAGATATTATTTGAAATATATATTCGCTTGACTCAAATTTGAATTAAACTTTGATGAAAACATAATTTTTTGGAAATTTATCGGAATTTTATTCTTTGAAATACTGTATATACTAATTATGTGTTAATCATAGTATTGAGATATAAAAGAGTTTTAATTACTTAAAAGCTTTGTGTTACTAATAATTCCTAAATTAAATATTCAGACTCTATGATGAGATCTGAAAACATGTTCACTATTAGCTCCATATGTCTATTATATACCACCTTTTACTATGAATTTAATTTATTTTCCAATGATTAATAGTAATGTCACTGTTATATATGTTTATTGCAGACTTCGGAATAAGTACTGGAAAGCAAGACTCGCAATCAGGTATGACATTACTTTTCATTCTTATTTTCAATAAAACCAAAACCTATTTCAATGAGTGATTGGAACGATGTTTTAATCAGAGATCAAATTTATTTCTCTTTTTGTGGAATAGTTTGTGGATTTGTGTTCAATAGTACCGATAGGACTAATGGAAGCTTCACTTCACCCAACTATCCAGGTTTGAGCATTAGATAGCTTTGATAGCATTCATAACACTAATGTTTTCCTCAAATGAGCAATAATTGAATTGACTTTTTTGTTTCATTCTGATAGGGCTTTACCCGCGCGACACGGAATGCCATTATTTTTTCTTCGGGAATACATCAGAAAAAGTTCACATTACGTTCGCTTACTTTGATGTTGAAGGAGTGACGCCGTGAGTCAATTCTCCGACTATTAGTTTGCTTTTCTTTCCATTTCTAAATTACCTCAACTGAAAACGCATAATAAATGTATTACTACCTCTACTCTACATTACTCTCTATGCAAAGATCTCTTCAATTATTTAGTACTTCAGTTCAAGTAAAACAATTTTCTCCAAATATTTCAAAACCAAATCCTTTGAAGCGAAGATTAATCGATTACATTAAGTCAAACATTATTTAATATTCGTATTCAAATCCATCAAATTTTGAAAGTTTTACACAAATTCAACAAAAGCATGAGGAAATTTAATGCAAAAATAGTTATAAATTTATAACAAAAGCATTAACAAAATGAGTTTCTTAGAAAATTAAGTCTCATCTGATTGGTAGGGAAACAATCATTCAAAACGATGCTTTTTGAATGAGAAATACAAGCTGTCGGAACAAATTGTCAAAAAATACTTATATAGCTCTCAAATTTGAAAGAGTATACTTTAGTTGACTTTCTTTCTAATGACTGGAGTTATAGTTGGATTGATTCAACTTATTTGAAAAGCAATTTATACGAACTACTCAACGTTTGTCATTTGACAAGAAATTTATTATTATAGTAATAACTTCGAAAATTTAAAGATTAATTTTAATATTTTTGTCCTACGCCTTCAACATAGAAAATATGAATAAAAGTAATCTGATTGGAATGAATGAATGCGTTTACGTGTCAAACAAAACGGAATTAATTTTTGCTCTCACGCGAGAAAATAAAAACAAGACACAAATCGAATTCTTTGTTGATATTGTTTGATGACGTTGAAAAACATTGATGTTCTCAGTTTAGCCACAAATGCACTCAAACACTTGTTTATTTTGGCCATTTATTCTTTTATTTTAGTCTAATTTCTCTTTGGAATTTCTTTTTTCATGCAGTGTCAAAGTTAGCCATAAAGAAAGGTCTTATTTATCAAATCAATAAATAATTCACATAAATTAAAGAAAGTTATACGTTATAATTAATCAATAGAATGCAATTTATGAATAATTGATTTTTTGGTCTTGGCACTTATCTTTATCAAATTTTTATTATCCTAAAAAACAATTTGTTTACTGAAAAACCAAACAACGAAATAAAACATTGGTTTTGATATTATTTGAATACCTAAATAAATTGTTAATTTGGGAAAATTGTTGTTTCAGAGCTTTTTAAGAGTATTGATTCTATACGGACGATCTCTATAATTCTCTATTATCCCTGAGGCACTTATCTATACGCTAGAAAACTATACTTTTGATATCCCCATATATCCGGAGTTACCCTTAAAATAAACTGAGAAATAACAAATAATGTAATATTCATTTAACGAAAAATTTGAATCAAATTTCTAAAGATAATTTTATTTAATCTGACCGATCATTCATATAGACTACAGGTGCTTATCTATCTATCTATCTTATCTATCTACTATCTATATTTGCTTTATCGTGAAATATTTTATATTCCTTTGAGAGATATTAGTTAATGGTATCAGGGATTGTTTGGACAACAATTCAGTCAAACAAAAATTCACTATTTTTGAGCCAAGAGCTCATGTTAATACCAGTATAGGTACTATTCCTTTTTAAAGTTTATCCGATCTAAAAGTGCATACTTTCATGCAATACACGTTTTTGTATAAGTGAGCCCATAGAAGGAGTTTTACAGTGAAGTTCAGAGTTTGAGGGAAAGCTCAAATATCGGAGAAACTTAAAAAAGGAATAATATGTGCCTCTGCAAAAGCCCAGTATAAATATCATCCGTATAGAATATGGACTGGAATCGATAAAACCAACTTTTTGCTGCACAATATGAATCCCATGGGTTTTATTTTGGAGTGACAAAGTATTTCTCAAGAGATATTTGTAATGATGCATGTTGTTTTGAATGATCACTTAATTATTTGATTGATAGGGTAGTATAGTTTGATTAACTTATAATATTTTTAAAAATAATTACAAACTCAGGTCGCCGTTTCCTTTCGAGAACGTTAGTTGTTTCTGATAAAGCGCCCAAAAATGTTGAGTTGAGTTCTTATCTAATTAAAAAGTTATAAAAAAGCTTTTGTTTCGCAACTTAAACTTGTAACAAAATGAGTTAATTCTGGAAATGGAGGTTATGTATCATTACAAAAGTATTGTTATATAAATACCCTGAAGAACTGCACAAAACTTGACCAATAAAGATGTTACGAATATTTGACATTCTCCTAAATTAGTTTATACTAAAAGAGCTTATCTTACGAACACTGAATTAATATACACTCAAAGTTATTCTCTTATTCAAGAGATGCAAACACTGAATAAACATTCAATTTGTTTTGTGTAATACTCAAGAATGCTTTTTATAAGAAACCCATAAAAATGAAGTTGAAAAACATACTTATCATGGATTATATATCAAACATTTATAGCTGTACGACAGAGACTGCTAGCGATTACGTGGAATTCTCAAACTATCGAACAGTAGATCGAAAATTGTCTCGACATTGCGGTCTCAAACAGCCAAAAACTGTAGACTCTGAGGGAGACTTTTACAGAGTAACGTTTAAGTCAAATGATAGATTCGATGGAACTGGTTTTGAAGCATTCTATCAGTTTAGAAGCCAAGAAGGTATATATAAATGACTTACGCCTACTTTTATTGTAAACTTATTTAAATGTGTGCTCTTTTTCAATGACACAAATTTATCATCCTTTCAGATACTTTTAATGTCAAAAAAATGAGAGGATCAGAAGCTATTAAACCAATTGGGACTCATTTGCCACTACTCATGGCAATAATTGTGATAACAAGTTATTTTAATTGCATTGTCATTATAGAAGATTGAGATTTTGATGAATTCAATGCGAACTATCTATTAATCAATAGGACGGAAGTTCTCTCAATTCGTTGAATTTGTTTCGAGATTTTTTATTTCTCAAAAATACTGTACTTCCAAAACCGAAGTGCCTCTCAATTGTTATACCATTTTGATAGTGGAATACAAGATGGAACTACTGAACAGATTTGTGTTGGATGTGCTGCTGAACCAAAAGATCAACTAAACTATAAGATATATAAAAATTAATTATAGACTAATTATTATTACTTTATAATTCAATACACCGTTAGGACACACGTGTTATGTAAAGGAGTCTTAATCATCACACCATTAAAACAGTTCAATTTCTACTATAGTTTTGTCTCACAGTTAGACATTTATATAGATATAAATGAAGTTTATTTGTAAATTAATTAACATGTAATCATTGTTCAAGTAATACTCCTTAAGTATTCTAATGAGTATTGAAAAAGTTGTAATCAGTTATAAAAAGCTCGAAAGCCAACTGACAAAGTATGAGTGATTCATACACTATAAATATTGAAATCAATAACATTATAGAGTTTTTAGTGTAATAATTCATAAACTTATTTTCATTTGTACATAAATTAACATTTTTAAAAAGACATTCATTTTAATTACTCAATAAATTAAAAGAACTTTCATGTAATGACGGGTTTGGTTGAGACAAAGCTCAAAATTATACTGTAAAAAACTTTTGCGTACAATTTAGTATCAATTTTCACTCAAATAGTTTTCAAATATAATGTAAATTTTTTAGTTTCTGCAGAGCATAACTTTTTAGTGACTAAAAATATTTTAGAGAACCCTTCAATGCATTGAAGTTCTTGAATCGTTTGTTAACTGTGACTATAAAAAGTTGAAATTATAAATTGAAATTGAATTAATAGGGAGAAGAAAGTTCTTTATAGAAGAAATATAATTAGTTTTAAGAGTAAATAAGGAAATAAGAGAAGATTCTGTAGTCATATGATTAAACGGACCGCTCGTCCGACAAAGACATTTGTAAAGTAAAGGTCACTCGCAGTTAAGTTTTACATCAATTTACTTCTCACGGGAAATAAACAAATGAGAGGACGTCTGTTGAGTATCTTATTTCAAGTTTTTATAATGGGTTCTCATTAAGAAGAATAGTTGAAATAGAAAGAAAGAGGAAATAACTTGTGCTTATTATTATCTAATGGTTTGAAAGTATGTGTATTCAGTGAATGTGAAGTTATTGGTCGAGAGCTAGCATTGAATATTTGAATCGAACAAAAGAGTACAAGAAATGAAATAGAAAAGAAGGCATTCCATTAACAACTTTAGAATGTGAGGTAAATGTTGAGGTGAGTGGACGTGAAACTTGTTTTGCAAAAAGAAAAGCCAAAAGCCCACTGCTGTCAAACAATCAGCGGCTATCAAGTCAGCTAAAAAGCATAGCGGGGGAGAAAATCGCAAAATTAGGTGATAGAAGATGTAAATGGGGCTCATTTTGTAGTACAGGTGAGAAAACCGTGACGGACGCAAACTTTTCCTTAAAATAACTATTTAAATGCTTTTCTCTCTAGAATCAGAACATTGGTTACGCCCCGTATCGTCAAATTCGCCACTTTGTGCTGTCATCTTATATTAATTCTATTTTCAGAAGAAAACAAAAATAATTATAAATCGTATTCAGCCCTAATGTTTTTGAGATCAGAATCAAACTGACCATAAACTGATTCATAAAATGTACAATTAATGCACAGACTTTTCAATTGCTTGCGGGAGAGAAGAAACGAATAAATCATTTAATTGTATGAGACTTTTGAATGTTGGAACACAACTAGAAAATTGTAGCCTTAGGCCACTCATAAAACTGCTTATTAACAGATGAAGTTTTTTGCCAACTGATGACTCCAGTCATTTAGCAAAAGTTCTGCATTTTTTAGTTCAATGGTATTTCAAAAGGCAAATGAAATAACTTTCTGTTTGAGAATGTTATTGACTTGGGATACAATAGTCAATAGTTATGATAAAAAAGGCCACAAAAATGATCTTTTTATAGTTAATAAGATGAGGGTATAATACAAATACTTGTAAAGCATTTGAGAGATAGGCGTTAATGTACTAAAATGGAAAAGAGATCGCATCATCAAAACCTAATTACAAAGATGGAGAGTGTGAAAAGTGTATGATAGGGGGTTAAACTGCCTCAGGCTTAATGGCGGGATATTTGATGGTGATTTTTCAAAGCAGCGCCTGTTATCAGGAAATTCATCACTCAAAAAACACTACCAGCGAACAGGATTTTAGCCAAGATAATAGTATACTTTGATCAGAGAATACGTGACACAAAAAATGCCTCTAAATTTCTACTCTCTCAACTCGTCTCTCTCTCCCTCCTTCCCGCTCTCTCTCTCTCTCTCTCTCTCTCTCTCTCTCTCTCTCTCTCTCTCTCTCTCTCTCTCCCCAACTTAAAGTGCATAAGAGTAAGTCTTATAACATGAATCAAAGTCTAATGTAGTTCTGGTGTAATATTGAGCATCAATACATCTCTTGTCACTATTTCTCAGCTCTCTTATCACGATATCAGATCGCGAGATGATGGTAATGATAATTTCCAACAGAATAATAATAATAATAAAGTAAAGCAAAGTATAGCATATAAACTATTCAAGATCCGCAATGTTTGAATTGTTATTGTTCATGCACTTAAATTTGTATTGTGTTCGAGTTTTTATAGAATAGTATCTATTTTAGCATTCAAATCAACTTTAGTTTTTATGTTCAATTTTATGCTTTAGTTTCTAAGAAACTGTGAATATGTGACACTCAAATATAGTTTATTATGATGATAAACATTCCTTAAGTTTTTATATTGTCTATTTAATTACAGATACTTCAAAGAATAATATAAAATATATAGGATTAGAAATAATCTGACTCTAACAATACTATCTTCTGATTGTTTCAGAAAAACAATAGACAGGCTCTCAAAAAATCTAGACAAGAAATCCAACCA
>JAQFZT010001407.1:0-15376 GCA_034696325.1 Camisiidae sp.
ACTCATAAATCAATTTAGTGTTTCGCTAAAAAAAATCCTTTTCTTAGATCTATTTAATGAAAAACTAATGTCTTTTTGTTTATGGCTTTTCTCAATCCTGAAAGTTTTCTGTTTTCTGGTCATAATTGTTTTTAAATTAAAATTTTTTCTTTTCACAGCTATTGCCCGGAATGATAGCCAAAATAATCTCAATAACTTTTATGTTATTCAATATATACTTATTAGGATATCCAATATTTAATTTATCTCAATCAGAACCGGATTGGTTGCATCCAAAACAGCAATTCATAGATAACATCAACACAACACTTTCTATTAATAATAATTTTACAATGTTTTAGGTTTCAAGTTGATAATCAATTTTTTATTAACAAAAAATTTTCAAAAATATCAATAAAATTCAATTTGATTACTGAAAAAAGATTCAAATATTTTTTTCCAGACAATAAAGACAAACAAAAGTCTATTTTGAGAGAAAGAAAGAGAAAGCATTTTATTGTCCTAAAAATCCTTAATTATATTTGTATTTAAGTCCTATTGTTTTCTAACAGACTTCGATTCCACTCTGTTTCCCATTTTCTGACTTTTTATTACAGACTTAAAGTATTTCTTGTGTCCATTTCCGGTTCGAAAGGATATAAAAAAGGGAATCATTTATACTTCAATAGACTTAAGCAAAAAATGACATTCAAGTCCACTGATATTTCACACATAAATCGTTTTTCGTGAGACCATTAAAAAACTTTCGGCATTACTAGAAAAATAAAATCATTATTCATTGACGCTATACAATAATAGCTATCATTTCGTGACTTAGAAATCTTGATAATAATAACCAATTGAATAACATAAGGAGTAATCATACGGTTGTGTACTTACAAACATTTCTATGTAGTTAACAATGTTTTATTATGCGATTTTTGGGGTATAATTATAAATATATGCTAATTATTGCTGCTTTTTATTAGTCTTACGATAATCATTTGTTTTTCTTTAAAAACCCATTATTATTAAGTGACTTATCCCTTGTTTCTTATCTATAGTTAGTTATGAACTATTAATTTCGAAAAATATGATTTAATAATAAGTTCTCTTTAAAAATGATTTCTTGTATTTTTAAAGTTCAAAAATATTGCAAAAATATTAATTTTTTAATTGTCTGGAAAAGTAGTAATAACTCAAGTATACGCCACACTATTCTGATATTTTAAAAGTTTTTATTGTTTTTTCTTCTCATTAAACATTAGTATATTCTGAGAAAAAATACTTATTTAGTCACAAAATGCTAAGCAGTTGACGAAAATGCAAGTCTTTGTTGATTAATCATAATTATAGCCCTGATTGAGATCGATATATAATTTGATGCGCACTTTGATAATTATGAGCAAAATTATTGTAATGGATTCACGCATAGCTGCACTCTTTCGCTTTGATCATTACTCTTTTCAAAGAGATTCGTTATCAATTTGTTTCTTCTTTCAATTTTTTTTTCACACTATGAAGCGATTTAATAAATCAAAAATAGCTGTTATAAAAGTTTAGACGTTATCAGTCTTGCATTGCTCTCAAAGCACAATCACTTTAAATAATTGGCAAAGTCTTAGGGTTCAAAGTCATCCAGCAATACATCAAAAAATTAGATTCAAGAGTTAGAGGAAAAATTTCATATTTTTCTAATGAATTTTTCATAAAGTGCTTCGATATGAAAACGAGTCTGAAAGCGATTAATTCAAACGCAAATTATTTGCTTAACAAATGTCTATTATTTTTTCATGTGTAGTGAATTCTATGTTGAAGAGCATTATCTTTTTCCCACAAAATAAATCCAAAAAAATTATAGGATTTAATTAAGTAAAGAACAGGTCAAAACTATTCATCAAATTATTTCATAGGATAATAGTTTGAATAAAATGCTTAAATTTCCTCTTATACAAAGATTGCATTGTTTCCCAACATAACAATTATTTATACAATAAAAAGATCTGTCATTTTTTCGGAATAATCACTTTTTATAATCATCGAAACATTTAGAGCCAGAGATATTATCTTTGGTCAAGAAATTATTTAATTATGTATTTTTGTGATTTGAAAAATAAAATTTTTCTTAATTATTTGCCTTTTTTATGTTAATGTAAATGTAAAAAAGAAGGTAAAGTATGATAAGGATTTTCAAAGAAAATCTTTATTCTCTCTTCAAAACATGTGATTCTAAAGCTGTGCTCAGCACTGGTTAGTCTTGAGCTTAAGCTCGGAGTTCTAGGTTGAGCTCACGGTTCATTTTTTGCTTTACTCATTCAGCTATCGTTTTACCCTAACATTTAACGGAATAATGAATATTAAACTCAACTTTGAATTTTTTTTGTGCAAAATAAAAGGGAGAAATAAATAAAAAATTAATTTTAATTGGACAGCTCGTTTTTTCCTATGGTTCTTAAGCATTAATATAAGCTTTTGTGAGAAAACCTTTACTTCGGTTAAAAATGAAGGTATGATAAGATGATAAATACTTGACACTTATATGATTCTCAGATGAAACTGATTTTTGATTAGAAAAATTCATTAATGCCTAATATGAGAGAAACTTAATGAGGAGAAAATTAGTGAAGCTCTTGAATGAGTGAAATATGGTTTTCCCATTAACTTTGCTTTGTTTTTAAGCATGAAATTTCCTGCTTTCGTACACTTACTTCCCTGTAAATTGTATATTAATTGTAATTAGATTACAGCAAAAAAAAATCCTGAATTTAAAGAGCTTGTTAAGTAAGCAAAACTTTCCTCTTGAATATTAACTTAATTTTTAAGTGTAAAATCATTTTGAATAGAACTCTCTGAAAGATTAGATCTTCAAATTGATGAGCACAACATGAAATCATTTTTAGCGAATAGTTTCGAATTTATTTCCATTTAAGATTAGAAATTTTTAAAAATATTACGAAAATAATCACAAAAAATATATTCATTGAGAGTAAAGATCAACAATAAATACTGTATTTATAGTTGAGAGACTTAATGATTAATTAATAGCAATTAATTATGAATCAATGAATGAGTAGTACTGCCTAAGAATCCAATGAATAATAAAATGAGTTAAGCAGTCAATCAACTTTTACATTTAAAATGTACTTTTCGTTCTCGTGTAACTCGTGGTCTAATAGTTCATGGATTTAACATTTAATACTTTATATCATTTTTCAACAATTACTGTTCAAATTCCGAATTATAAAATTTCTTGATAACAATTAATTCTTAATCATATTGAAATTCAGATATTTTTACAAAAATTTTTCATTTTTGCCAAAAATTAAAGTATTGATGGCTAGAGACAGACAGACAGAAAGTACGAAACTATAAACTCGTTGAAAATCTGAAGAAAAAGTTATTTAAAATACTTGAATAGTTATTATGAATAATTTGTTCTTTTTGAGGGGAAAAATTGACCCCTTTTTCAAATATTTAATTTAATGGTTTCCGTAAATATACTTTTTATTGACATTAAAAAAGGAGATGTGATTGATAACGACCTCGAATTTGTCAACTCTAAAATATCCAAGTCTCTAACGATCTAAAAAATGGATTTTCAGATTTTTTTGCGAAATCTCTTTCGCCATCTCGTTATGGTTTAGTGGTTAAAGATAAACAGATTTCGCAAATATAAGTACATTATTTGTCGCAATTATAACGAGTGTTTGTTTTGAAGTCATGTTTTCAATCCTAAATCCGGATAACAATACAATATTACACATCATTTTTCAGAATAGATAAGTCAATATTCTTTTGATTATATGAAGCATAAAAATAAGTAGTCAAATATTTTCAACAAATTAAATTCTCGAATTTTTCTTCTAGTCTTGATTTCTCGAATTTTCAAAATTATTAAAAACTTTATTTTTTAAGAGCTTTAAATGTTTGGTTACATTTAGACTTGAAAAACATTGATTTCTATTTAAAAATACTAGTTTAATCACTAATTATGGTTTCAAAATTTCAAACTAATTCTAATTTCTATATTAAACTTCAAAAACTTGATTTGTAGTTAAAAAATTTTCTAAAATAGTGAAAAAATTCATGAAATCAATTTCGAGACTCGAAACCCACTACTAAAAATAAGTTAATTTTTCTGAAATTCAATACATCTCAGAAAAATAATAAATTGGATTTTAAATTATTTTTCATGAAAATTATTAAAAGTAAAATAATTATTAAAAAGCTTAAAAATGCCAACTTTTCAGATAAGTTTATTTGTTCAGAAGTAAGTATTTTTAATTAAAAACCATATTTCATAAAAAGCAGATTAATCTTTAAGAGTATTCGTAAATTCTTAAACTTAAAGCTTGAAGACGTTTAGTGATAGTTAATAAATAAGTTTTTGCCATACACTTAAAGCATCTGATCGTGAAAAGTAATAATTTATGATTTTTGAGCTCAAAAATCAAGTTTAAAAAGGATTTTAAAAATCAACAGATATTGAGGTAATTAAAGTGTTGAGTTTGAAAAATAAATTTTCAATAATGAAATCCTATTACAAGATGGTATGTTTTAAACTGGTTTTAAGACACACTTAAATAGAAAAATCATTTGAAAATAAAACTTTTTAACTATCGAATACCTCGGCGTAAGCGACAAATGAAAAATTTATGAAAGATTTGATGAATAACTTATTTATTATTGGAATCAATGTAATTATTACTATTACTATTATTATTATTGAATATATTATTAGTCAAAATACGTGAATATCTTTCTTCCCAGAATTCTTCAAATTGAGGAATATTGTGATTCTTCTCTTGACCACTACTTCTTGACCCATCAGTTGTATTATCACTACTACTACGCGATGATTCGCTGCTAACACTTGTTGATGAAGATGTTGATGAAGTCGATGATGAACTAGTTCTTGAGCTCATTCTTTCTTCTCTTGATTTATTATTTTGTCTACTGTCCTGTTTAGCCTTGAGATCAATATCAGGTACCACTTGATCGCCACTATTCTTATATTTTCTCCAATTATGAGATGAATTCATAACTTGCTTTAGATTTAATTCACACAAAAATGTCAAACAGTTTAAAGTTTTGCGAAAAAAAGATCGAAATTCAGACTAAATAAAGAAAAAATTTCAAATCCGAACTTAATTCAAACAAAAATTTCTTTCAACAATAACTTTATAAGATTTAAATTATTATAAAAGGATTTGAAATGAATCCCCGAAAGTGTAAAAGTCTTTTGATATAAACAGTTATAATGTTTAATTCATTTTTTTGAAATATTTTCTTTTCCTAATTCCTTAACAAGATTTGATTTTATACTAAGTTCTCTTCACAGGTAATAAACACTAAAGTTCCTCCTCTTAAAGACTTTTTCTGATTTTCTCTATCTCTGACTCTTTCAATAGTCAAAGTCATGAGCAAAGCAGCGGTAGGTTTAAGTGAAACAAAGTTTACGAATTATATCGTGAAGGAAGTGGTGTAGCCTTTAATTCATGTCAGAGAGAAATGTAAAGCTTGAAAGCCCTCAAATAATTGAAGGAAAATATCGCATAATAATTGTTTTTTCTCAGACTCTTTACTGATAATAAGTTTAATAAATTATTTTCATAATCATAAAGATAAGTTTGAGACTAATTTTAATAGATATTCTAATTTTTTACCCTCCGGTTCAATGAATAAAATTCTTTTAAATTATAGCTTAATTAGTGGCGAAAATTATGTATTTTTTTTATCAATTTTATTTACTTCGGATTTTAAACAACTTTTAAAGCTTTAATTTATTATTACATTTGATTTGTTGATCTGATAATGATTAAAGGATACGCCGCTTTCTCAATAAAGAATAAGAGCTCATATATACCGCTCCTAATGGACACGCTCACTCTCACCATCGGGTTCGAGCGTTAAGAATAAATTAGTAAAAAGTATTAGAAGAAAAATAGAAACAAAAAACTTAGAAGCGAAACAAAGTGAAGTTTCTTTCTTCTTTTGTAGGTGTTGTTATTGAGATAATTATTAGCCTTTTTATCCAAACATAATACTGGAAAACTCCCTCTTCTAGATAGGAATCTCACCTGAACTATGCATAAAACTACTTTTGATACAGATTTTTTCAATAGACTGCTCATTATATTATTTTTCTATATGTAATGATGAAAAGCTCGCCACTGAACACCACACGCTCGAGTGTTGTTCATCACTGCTTCTGGCGATAAAAAAACAAGTTTTTCATTCTTAAAGACAATTATGATAAAGGCTGTGAACAGTATGCAAACAATGCGATGACTTGTACTTACATGCGATGACTCTTTAATGTATTGAGAGGTGATCACTAGTTCGTATGTGCGCCTACACAACACTTATGCTTCAAAAGTATGTGTTGGTCACGAACTAGTGATCACCTCTCATACATTGAAGAGTCATCGCTTGTGCAGATCTATCAAATTGGATACCCATTCAAGTGGTCAAACACAAGTTGCCTAAACACAATTTTTCTATTTATGAGAACAATGAGTTTAAATTAAAATAAACTTTTGTATCAATACTAACTTAGTATAAATATTCTACAAAAATGAGAGCATATAATTCTTAGCCTTATTCACGACAAATATATCTATTTCACTAAACATATTCAGTCAAGTTTTATAAACAATGAGCTATACTTTGCTATAAAAAGAATCGTCATTAACAGGTTATCAGTCTAAACGGTTCATGTTTTTTAACGCTACATAAATCTCAAAACATTTAGCTCTTTGTTTACAAGTTAGAAATCATACGTATTTAAGGCTAACATTACTTTACTGTATTTGGACAGTAGTTTACTTGCATCGGAAACCAGTCTTATGGGAGAAACAAAAGTGAAAACATTTATTTTCTTAAATACAGGAAACTATCAATACTGGAAACTATCAATACTGGAAACTAAATCAATTAAAATAGTTTTAAACTTTTTAAATGTCAAACTCTTTGTAGTCAATCATAAGGAAGTATTTTTAAATATGTTTTTTATTAAAAAAGTTTTCAATTTAATTTTGAAGTCACGCGAAAACAATAAATCATTAAGACTTTTAAACCCTTATGAAAGTTAAAAGGAATAGAATTATAATTAAATTCAAGATAAGAATCAAACTCTTGTTTCAATTATGAATTATGTATTCATCTGAGATTTAATAGTATTTGATTGCAAAAATTGGCGCTAAAATTATTGCTAACAATTAATTATCGTGTTTTCTTACAATAAAATGAAATATGTCTCGAAATTCTGTCAGAAATTAAGCTAAATTTTAACTAAAATAAGATCTATCTCTTGATAGAATTGCTGATAAACTTGTATTAATTCTATCATTAGTTCTCGTTTCAAAACATAGCGTGTAATTGGCTCTAAAAAGTTAATTAGTTTGAAGTAAAGACATATTTTCTGACACTTCAAATGAAATGCTTGAGAAATTTGCATACATTGTTACGAAAGATATTCATGTCGATAAGCAATAAGAGTCAAATTAAGGGTATTATTTAGTCAATAAAAGAGGTCATCAATTTTTAAGTGACTCAATCTTCAAATATTTCTTGATATTTTATCACAAAAACAGCGCAATTTTTTAATAATTATATATGTAGTTAAAAATGATCAAAAAGGCTCAGAAAATTCCCTCAATTATTTGCATGACTTTAAAAATAGAACAAATGCACAAAAAAATGACATTTATATCGACAAATTGGTCAAAACATCACTTGTGAAGTCAAGTTTAGCAAATGGTTTACCTCATAATCATAAGCTCAACTCCTAATATTATAATTAATGTTCAACTAATTATATCAATTAAAATGTTATCACTTTTACTAACGGTTATTGTCTTATTTACAGTTTATACAGTATTTGATAAATCAGATCATCTTAAGAAGTCTCAACTCATAACTTAATGATGACTGCCTTATGAGTCGTAAGTTTATCATTTCAAAGCTGTTAAATGTTTCTTCACTGAAAGTTATATAAAAGTTATTCACAAGTGATGTTCTTCTCAATTCACAATATATATAGAAATACTAATGTCTTAAATAAATTGCCGATAGAAAGAGTAATTAAAGAAATTCGTGGAAATGATCTGAGTATCTGTGAGTGTTGTAAAATTTACTAAATCCAGAGCAATAAATTTAGTACTAAATTTAGTTTATTGAATAAAAGTATAAAATTTGAAAATAAAGAAATTCATTCATATCATTAAGAAGCTTTTGATTGTAAAATATTTGTAGAGCAGGAGCAGTAGTGAAGAGCATAAGCTTAGCTTGAGCTGGACTAAGCTAAAGCTAGCAACTATGAGCTTACTCTAGTTATTTACAAAAAATGCAGAAATAGTTGATAAGATTTTTGTAATCTTTTGATAAAATCGGAAATTGAGGAGAATTTCTGACTAAACCTTCGTTTCAATCATAAGAACAATCTTTTTGTATAAGAGAATTAAAGTTGTGAATATTTTTCTTACTATAAACTTGAAGCTCAAGCTGAAGCTAGCACTCAATTACCTTATACTCTTCACTATTCGACAGTAGACAAACGTTTATTAAAGTTTTGCATAATTAAAATGACATTTTTAAGATGAATTTACATAAGTAATAACTAAGTTATAATTATGAAAATCAGATATGAATTTAGAGACATAGTGTGCACACGTTTATTTCAAGGTGTGTAAGAAAACACGGACTTTCATAGCTAACACATATTCATTAGTTTCTATTATATGTTCATTAATAGACAGTCACATGAAATGAAGTTATGAAATCGGAATCCAATTACTCATTGAATTCTCTGCTTTAAAATAACAAAAAAATATTTTTATAAAACAAATTCCTGAACATAATTTTCCACAAGGTTTACCACAATATTATCTGAAACATTAGGTTCTCCTGAATTGAGTACAGTTACGCTTAAATGAATCGGGAATAAAATATATACTTTATTGCAATACATCTTAAAGTTTTATAATGTAAAAACATGTCTTACACTGAAGTATATATTTTATTTTAACCAAATATTCCCGACTCATTTAAGCGTAACTGTATCTAATATTAACCATAATTTGACTCTCAAATATCAAATTCTTTTCTAATAATCTAGTATTATATTCAACCACTTTTATATACATTTGTATACTATTGTTAAAGGAAAACTAATGCACAAAATAACTTTTATGACTTCCTTTTATTACTGTTATTGTTATGACATATGAGTTAATTTTCAATCGCTTTTGTCTAACGACTTATAATAATTGGCTCATAAAAAATAACTTCATTTTTGCTGGAATGCGTTTATTGAACTTGAGAGCTGGCTTTACAACCACTTTAAAAAGATAGGTTTTCTGCATACTTTACTGTACTAATGAAAAATGAGTTATTCGTAAAACACTGGACTGAGCCCCATGAACCCAATTTTTCTGAAATTTTTCTCAAATAAAGAACTGTTTTTCTATAAAAGTTATATTTTTGTTCTATTTTTAGTGAAACAATTTTGTAAAATTCTTAGGGGATTCCAATCAATTAATTTTTTCATGAAAACTTGTTTCCTTAGGCTCAGACCTTAGTGTTGTGCGAAATGTTATTAAAGCTTTATATTGAAAATTTTTTTAACTCAATATCTGTAACTAATTTCAATTAATAAGTAAAGATGAAAAATTATAATATCAAAGTTAAGTTTTTAAAAAATAAGAATAAGTTTTGACCTCTAATACTATTATTAGTTTAATTATGATGTTTTAATGACATTAAAACCAAATTAATTACGCATAAATTAGTTCACAAAATTCATATAATTTACTACTCATTAATAGCATTATAACTTATTCAGTTTAGTAATTATTTCATTACAAAATATATTTATAACAACTAAACGCAAACATTCAATAACTATTTGATGTTATTTTCAAAAACTATTAAATCCATGGAAACTTCATGCGAAAAATTCATTTAAATTGAACTTTAATCTTGAGCATCAAAGCAAATAATTGTTGTACTCATTAATAATTTTCATCAAAATTTTGAAAGCAAATTATTTTTAATTACGTCTTATGTGAACTGAATATGTTATTAAAAAAATTGATCGGTTTATCGACACTAATCTTAATTGAATTCTCTCTGTGTAAGTTTCTTAAAAACTAGATTTTTATTTAAGTTTGAAATTTTAATTTTTAGGTAATACATGTCCACAAGGATGGCATCATATGAATGTCAATTGTTATAAATTATTTGAGGAGAGTTTAAACTTCAGTGAAGCTAAAAAACATTGCTCAACATTTAACGCAACTCTTCTTATAATTAAAAGCGAGAAAGAAAATCATTTGATCAAGAATTTAATATTTAATGAGTGGAGTCAAGTTTTTGATTTCTGGATCGACGCTAGAAAAATAGTAGGAGGTATTCATCTTCATTTCCAAGTTTTAATTTTCTTTTTTTGCAAATTTAATAAATCTCGATAAATCGTGAATACACGCCTATAAACTTCACAAGAGATTCAAATTAAAGTTTTATACTTATCTTTATATTGATTTCGATACCAAATCAAACCCTATCTGTTTAACAATTTTCATATCAATTCTCTATGCATTTATAAGCCTTTGAAGAAAGTTTTGGGAAATTTTCTGAGCCTCTATTGACTACTTTAATACACAAATACTTTAGGGTTTGTTGTTATCATTAAATTTTTCTACATCAACTTTAAATTTACTTGAAATTGAGATGAAGTACTGTAAAATTCATTCATTATATCACTGTAATATTCATTCGTAAAATAAATACATAAACAATTTTCAAGAATTATAACTTCTATGATCTTTTGATTCCAACCCCTTTAATAAATACTATGAGAAATCCTTAGAGAATAAGTGGATTTATGGTAAAAAAGTTTGTTTTTTCAATGTTTTTTTGTCAAAAAATAATGTGCTTAATACTACTTTTAGGTATTGATGATTGGGTATGGAATGATAACAATAAAGTTAAATACTTTAATTGGGCTCCAGAACAGCCAAACCAAAATGGATTACAAAACTGTCTGGAACTGTGTGGAGAACACAATGGAAAGTATAACTGGTTGGCCGGTGTCTGGAATGATATCTCATGCGAAGAAAAGAAGTCAGTTATCTGTCAAAAGTTACAGATATCTAATGATAATAAGGAGATCCTCGAAAATGTTGATGAAGTTAATTCTGAATTATCGATAGTTTTATTGAGTTTATTGCCTTTAATTGCATTGATTTGTATAATTGCTGGAAAATTTGTATGGAAAAGATCTATCATAAAATTGATAAAACCTCCGAAACCTATTTTTGGTTGTCTTGTACTGAAAGATCCTTCAGATCCCAAAGAGCGATGTTCGTGCCTTCTTATGGGCGCACACTGTGATCACGCCGAGGAAGGCTCACATTTAAATCCAATAAAAATTTCTCTCATATGAGTCTATCATATTATCAACAAAAGCTTTATTTTAATCAAATATTCTTCACTTATTAGTATGTTTTTAATCATTGAATAAAGAATAAAATTCATATATTTTAAAAGACTGTGTTATGATTGGAATAAAAATGTTTCATTTCAAAAAATTCATTATTACATAGTTTTTTAATATTAAAAAAATAGGATAATATAAAATTAAAAGCACTTTACAAACAAGTTTTATTACATTATAAATGTCTATTCACGATAACTAGATTTATAACTGATGTATACATTGTTTTACATGAAAATATTTGAAGAAAAGAAGTTTAGATATAAATAAATAGAAATCTTAAATTTTGAGCTAAAAAATAATTATAGACAAAAAATGCTAATTTATTGAGTTAATCACTAGAAGACAATATTCAGTACATTATCTGATTCGAGATATGCAAAAAAGCGTCTCTTTAGGCTTATGAAAAACTTTTAATCTATTTCCGAAAACAATTAATTTTATTTTTTGTTCATTTAGAGATCACTTTTTATGTTGAAGACATTACAGCTAATAAGTAACTGAGTGTTAGTTAACTCATCAGCTTTTCAGGTCTGAAGAAAATTGCATTTTAAGTTCAAAACCAAGTCTTAATTTGCATTAATTATGAAAATGTTTAAAGAGATAACAGTTTTTATAAGTATAGCGTATCTAAAAGTCTTGTTTAGCTAAAGAAAAATATAGTATAATCTTGAATACTATCTGAATTGTGAACCAAATGTTATTCGCTTAGTATATGATTAACAAATAATTTTTTCGATTATCAGCTCTTATTTCAAGAACAATTTAATTCTTTCGATTAGTATTCAGCTCATAATACAATAGTTGAAAATTTGAGACTACAGTGCATAAGCTCATGCGCCTAAAGAGTATTTATTTTCAGCTTAAGCCGAAACAAGTTAAAAATTCTTATTCCAACCCTTTTTTCTCATGTTTATTCAAATAGTTATTTAAATGAACAAAAATTGTGAGGAGTCATCAAGTTATCTATTATACAATTCAAGATAATTATCATAATTCATTCTAAATTTTCAGCTCAACAATAGTTTATCATTAAAGATGTGATTTTCATGTCAATACAGTCTATGTTTTTCTTCACTTTTGATTAGTGAAGAGCATAAGTTGATTAAAAAAATTTCAAAAATATTTTGATAAGATTTTTGTAATCTATTGATCAAATCGGAAATTGAGGAGAATTTGTGACTAAACCTTTGAGTTATCTAAACCTTCATTTCAATCATACAAACTATCTTTTGTATGAAACAGTGAGATATTTTCTTACTATAAACTTGAAGCTCAAGCTCAAGTTGATTAGCAGCTCAAAAGAAACATCAGATTAGTTACTGACATGACATGTATTTTATATATGCCGTTAGAAGCTCAAAAGATACCCACATCATTATTCATTATATACTTTGTGAGGTTGCGCTTTAACTTAAATTTCTGATACAATTTTTTAAGATTTTGGTAGAGTTAAAGCCTGACAAAGTATATAATAAATAAATATAATAAATAATAATTTGGATATCTTTTGAGCTTCTAACGGCACATATAATATACATGTCATGTCAGTAACTAATCTGATGTTTCGCATAAATATGATTTATTTTTAATAGAGGTGAGGAAAATTGAGTATTAAATCAGAGGTTTCCTAGTTTAAGTTCTCCAACTACAAGGCTGAAGCTGTTTCGTCGCTTAAGATTTATGCACTGAAACCATCCACCATAGACTTCATAATAAAAGTAGCGGAAAATTCTTATCTAAACTTTCCTTTCATTTTTCATGAGCTCAACAATTATAAAAGATTAAAATGCTATTTAAATGTCGGGAATTACAAAGACTTTTTCATAACCCAAGTTTAGAATTAAGACTTCAATAATTATTATGGTTTTTTGTCTTTTACAATCATTTTTCATTCACCTTTTATGACATTTTTCATTAAGCAAATAAACATTAAGAAGGATTCAATGGTTTTATGATATGTCGCCATTACTCAAAATGTACTCTTTTGAAGTCTTCAAATAATATAATGGCTTAAGTCTTATGAAAAGTCAAATAAAATATCATTAGTCATAAAACATTTGAGTTATTCAAACTCTTATCTGTTAGAAAATCTATTCAAAAACTTGAGCTTAAGTCTAAACTTTTACGAACTTTTTAAAACAATAGTAAAAATTTAAATTTCATATTAGTTTATATAGAAAATAGTTATCAATTACTATCTTATTCACTCTCAATCATTCATAAGCTTTAATCTATAGTATAATAAGAGTTGAGTTAACGAAAATTGAAATTGAAAACATCAGTTGCTGAATGTCATTACTCAGTTCCGATTCATTTGGCATGAAGAGTGCGAGTCATTTTAGGGTTTCGTAGAAATACACTCAAAAGTTATTGTTTAAAGCTCTAATGATTCGTAAACAATATATATATTTTATACGAAGACTGAAGAACATAAGTTAAGGAGAGCTATAGTATTGCACTCTTTATGCGAAATGAATTGGAGTTATAAATATTTTTTATGAGCCTTTTTCTTATTTGAAGACTTGAAAAGAGCACATTTTGAGTAGTAGGCGACATGTCATTTAAACAGAATTTAATTGAGAATAAACATTCAAATTGTAATGAAAATCATTTCACCAAAAGACAATTCATATTAAGGAATTCAGCACTTTAAACAGTTTTTTGAACGCGTAAATTGCTTTTAACACTTTTTATGATCATTTTCTCAAATTTGACTGAATCTAATCGAGATTAAGTCAAGTGCAAAGCGGCGGCTGATTGAAAGTGTGTATCGCAATTAGACTATAATATTATGCTAATCATGTACAACATTTATCAAAAGGACTCTTATACAAAATTTTCCAATAAGAACACAATTAAGTCATATATCTTTAAAAAAGATCCCAAATTTTAACTAACGCGTTGAGTGATGGGTTTATAAAAGAACTCCAACGCTCCTCTTCTGAAAAGGCGTTCATTTGTGAACGCACGTAAAAATAATAAAATTTTATTGCAAAGTTTTAATTGACATAATACAAGCTCCTTTTAATACCAGTAAAACATATGCAATTACATCTGCCTGTCTACTGCTTTGGTCCAGTGGTTCTCAGATTTCACAAGTTTGGTGTCTCTAAAGTTGAGAACCCCCGGTGACCAGTTTAAAAAGTAATCAATTCTGGACATGTAGAAAATCGAAGGTTGTTTTTTGGGAAATTTTAACTTCACAAAAATACAAAGGAGAGACCAGAATTATATTAAGAGAAGAGGTCAATTCAATAAGTGTGCCGTAGAGTGGGGGTCACCTTCATTTAAGTAATTCTTAAGATAATTTTGTAATAAAAAAATTACCATGATAGTAAACAGAATTGAATTCGACTTTGATCAAATTTGAGGAGAAATCCAAATTAATTTTGAAATTTTTTATCAAAACCCTATGTTGTTCTGAAAAATTGGCTCAATTCAGTTAAAAATTTATCGAATTTTGAGTAAAATAATGTTTTTCAGAAAAAATATTAATAAAATAGCCATAGATTTTAAATAATGACTTCAAATTGAATGTATCTTATGCTGGAAAATTTGTGGAGGTTTTTGAGAAATCGAGAGCTTTTTAAAATAAATCTTAGGTCCTCCTATAAAATTAAAAAAATCCCGGATTCCTCTAAATAACTACTGAGGTGGTATTCATAAAACATTGCAGAATTAGCAATATTGCAAAGTCTTTTATTGCATATTTAGCAATGGCTTAGCAATCAGTTGCTAATCGGTATTCATAAAACTTATTGCTAATGAGTTGCAGTATTTCCAATATTTATAGAGGTTCAAACCGAGAGTTATATGACTTATATGAAAGCGCGGGAAGAAGAAAAACCTCTGTTAAAATACAAAATTGAGAGAAGGGCTCAACTTATATGAGATTTT
>JAQFZT010001408.1:0-15373 GCA_034696325.1 Camisiidae sp.
CTAAGTTTCTTCAATAGATTCGGTCCAATTGATGACATTATGGATATCGTTTGACTGATTAAATTAGACAAGAGATTAGATGACGGAGTACTCGGCCAACAAAGAGGGAAAGTATTATTAATTTTCGGACTGTCAGAGATTTATGATTTTGAAGAATTGTTAATTTTGATCATTTCGATGATTCGCTCATTTGACGAATTAATTAATTTTACATCAATCTTGAATTGAAGTGCGCCATAGCTTTGAAGAGATATTATAATAAAAGCCAATAAAAAATAAAAGGAGCATCTCTTCAACGCTTGAGTGCAACAGAATTGTTCATTTCCCAAGAGTTTTACAATTTGATCATTTAGACCAGTGGTTCTCAAACTTTATTTTCCACCATCTTCTTTACGACTCTTTCTGATAATGTTATCGGCTTCTGATCAGTAGAACAAATATCTATTGTTCAAAACTTTTTTCAATGCATTCAGTGAGAGAACAGCAAAAAGTTTTGAAGAGATTCAAAAATCAATAAAAATAAATGAAGCATCTCTTCAACGCTAGTGTTGGGTTCAACCTATATTGATTGCATAGTTAAAATTCAGAATGTTAAATTTGATTTTTAAAACTAAAACTATAACTTCTTTTTTAAAAGTGTCTAGTATTAAATTGAAAGTGATAATTAAGGAAAATTTCAAGAAAAATTGCTAACTGATAGCATTTCTATGTCCGCCGCTATCCTTACTTTAGTTTTGAGACCTCACGTCTACGTTTAGAACTTCGGTGAAAAAGATTTCGGTGAAACAAACCAATATTTCATCGAAAATGTCGGAATAGTTTTATGTTTGACAGTTTCAAGTACTCAGAGATATTTTAAATACTAAATCCAATTATTTCCGACAATTAATAATAAAAATACTGTCCTAAACAAACCTAAAATTATTTCTTTTTTGAGAAAAGATTTCACTAATTTGTTCGTCACATTTTTTGCTTCCTATAACTTTTCGGGCAATCTTTTTTTCGGATAGATTTTTTCAGTCATATAAAATAAATCTGGTCTGGCCATCATTTATCCGAGTCTAAGTTACTTTTTTACATTTTGAGATACCTTTTTTATTATCAATAATTCTTGAAATTTTCGGCAATTTTTCATGAATTTTTTCCACTTTTTTAAAACTAATAATGTGATCTACACGTCTATCAATATCATAGATGGATCTCTAACTAATCCCATTTCCAAACGTAGACTTGAGGTCTCAAAACTGAAGTGAGGATAGCGGTGGACACAGACGTGCTATCAGTTAGCAATTTGTCTTCAAATTTTCCTTAATTATCACTTTCAATATAATACTAAACATTTCTTAAAAAGAAGTTATAGTTTTAAATTTAAAAATAAAATACAAGATTCCGGATTTTAACTACGCAGTCAATAAGTTTCAGGTTAGACTTCTCGTACTCCCAATGGTATGGATTTCAAATCAACACATTATATATAATTTTCAAATATGAGTGGGTTTTTAAAAGGCATTTGTATTGTCAGGATCCCGATCCCGGGAAACTATTTATTTGTTAAACTTATTGATTATGTTTTACGTCACGTCATTTAAGAATGACTTGACTTGACTCAACTAATCAAAACCGGTTATCATATGCTATCATTTTTCTGCAGACACTAACAGGCTTTAAAAGGCCTACACTTACGCCTTTCTCTTTCTCTTGTGTTTTAGGCTTCAAGTAGTGAAGACCTATATAATAATGTAATTCATCATTCAATTCAAATCATATCTCTTTCTTTTGTATATGATTTTGTATTAGTTTTCAATAATAACTAATAATATTTCATTAGTAGTAATATATTGTGGGCTTTCGGGCCGCAGATATAGTGCAAGAACAAAGTGTTTATTAACTCTAGTTTTGAAGAGATATCAAATATCTTAATAAAAATAAAAGGAATATCTCTTTAACTCTAGAGTGATGTTCAAACTATAATTTTAAAGTAAGAGTTCTTGAACTCAAAATTAGTATAGACTTGAAACAAATACAATATATAATTTCATGGATTATTTTTTTAAAATATTCAATACAAAAGTGCACTCTTATTGTAATCTTAATTTAAAATCAGATTTTAATTATTGTTAATGTTTATTATAGAAAAGTTGGTTAACTTAGATATATCGAACTCATACAAGAGTTGTACGAATAAAACAATCCATAATTAGTGTTGCCATCCATAGTAGTATCCATAATAATCCATAAGGGGGACTAGCACTTTTTTTAGGATTAAAGTCTTCATAATTATTAATTTGCATCATCATCATATTGATTGTTTCAATTTATTATATACTAATGGGATGAAGAACTCAAAACTTAAACAAAACTTTAAGCTGTCTGAATGAAAATTTCTCAAAAAGTATGAAAAGTATTGATTTCGATCAAATGTTGGAAAGTTTATTTCAAAAATAGAGATCTAAAAATACCTAAAATTAATGAATTAATTCCATATTTTAACCTAAAAACTGGAGGAATGATCTCCATTGTCACAATAGAAATAAAGATAAATCTTCAAAACTGCACATCTGTCAACACTATCCATAATTGAGTACTCGTGTTAAATGAACTATCCTTAAAGTAATCAATTTAATTCTTAATCCTGAATAGATTTGCTTTTATTCGTTAATTTAGTCAACTCATCAAACCATTTGTTAGGCATTAATGTTGAGTTAAATTTTTTACATAAATTGGTCGGTAACTAATCTGTTATATTATTGACCATAAGATCTAAATTTTGTATTGTGAAATCCGGGCTCATTAGTGGACACTTTAACCTCGCATTTACGTATTTCAATAGAATGTAATGACTGGTGTTCAGACATACTTATAAACTCTTTAAAAGTGGAAAATCAATGACAACTATACTCTGTATTCCAGATTTTCACTACTTTTTAAAAATTGACTTTAAATTTGATTACGAAGGAAACAATGACTAGATTTTTCAATAAAACTTTTAGTATGAAATTTTTTATTCTCTCATCATAACAATCAACACAATTACGTTTAAGCTCTTAAAGCCATTCTTCTGATGATGAATTGACATTTCATATTACATGAAATTCGATGATTCTCTATATTACAGAGAAACCTACGTAAAGTCACATTATTAGTAAATCCCCATTTTTGGGTATATTAATTAACATTTTTTTGTTTTTAAATTTAACCAAAAATAACATTATGTTTATCTGCAATGGAAAATTGAATACAAAATGTGGAAAATAATTCTCAAGAAATATGAAAATAATTTTAAATTAACCTTAAAAGTAATTATTTTGAAAAATTCATGATATCTAAGTTTGATGAAGTCACTGAAGTGATTAATTGGCAATAATAGTGAAAATTATGTCAAAAATAATTTCTGAGACTGTCTTTGAATTTCTGGTCCCAAATGTGTGACTTTACAGAGGTTTCTCTGTATCAACAATTATGTGCACAGACAGACAGATGGGATTACAAAACTATATAATCATCTGTTTTCAACATAAAAGGCAATGTTGAAAAGTTTCAGATATCATGAAAAAAATTCTAATGTTAAAGAGCTTTTCAATGGAGTGTTTTATTCTTTCTTATTGTTAGAAAAATCATTATTACATAGAGTTTGGATTTATTCGTCATGAGGCGTAACAATAATACGAACTTCTTCTTCGAGAATACTCGTACGTCTTGTTTCATCGAATAGTGAGCTTAAATCAGTTGATATTCTTGACTTCATAGGTGATGATGAAGAACTCCCAGGCGATGGAATGATGAGACATCCATAATTTGATCTATTATTTAGTGGAGAGTCATTACCAGAGCCAGATTTGTACGACAATTCAGTGTTCGGAACTTGTAAAAAGTTTCTTTGCTGGACAGCTAACTGAAAATCAACATAAATTTCTTTCTTTTAACTTTTGATTTCTTTTTTAATAAAAAAAATTTGTCAACTAATGTATAATGCAAAAAATGGATCACAAACATCAAAACAGCATCCAGTCTTCATAAATACATTGGCATTTCATATTTGGATATTTATAAAGGATAAAAGAATTTAATTTTAATCTAAACTCTAGAAGAGCTAACAGAAAAAATATAAAAATTCAATGTTTTATTCAGTGGTAGTTTTTCAGTCCGCAAAATATTTTTCTCAATAAGAAAAACTTGATAAATAACTTGCAAAAACTTAGTGAGTGAAGTGAACTCTAAAGAAGCACTAGATTTCGGGATCCTAACGATTAATTTAATTTTTCTCAATAAATGATTTCCCTTTTCTATCTGAAAGAAGATAATGAATGGAAAGAAGAGCAGTTCTTCCTGCACCAGATAAACCTTTTCGCAATACCGCTTGAGAGCTAACCTTCTTTCCAATTGACATGAAATATGGCCAAAATTGAGTTTATTCCGAATTCAATCAATTTTGACAAAAAGTTATGGTTTGACTTTATGAATAATCAGAGTTCCTCAAAGTTGATCCAATTTTGGACTCAAGCTTTTAGATAATGGAAGATATCCATAGATTGCTGAAGGGGTGGCGCCCAGTGTATGAGGCTTTAACTTTACTTATAATGGTTCCCAGACTTCTTATAAAATATATTTTTTTTATTGAAAATTTGAAAAATTATTATATTCTTGGATAGTATTTTAAGAATAGTCTATATAAACTTGCAAAAAGCAACTATAAAATGAATAAGAATCTAAAATTAGAAATAGTTGTGACTATGCTCTACTCATGTAGCTTACAATCATACATGTGTTGCATTCCTATACTTCACTTATTCTTCTTTGTTTGACCCAAAACACAGATATCGAGTTCACATATGAGTTATATATTTAGTGAAATCCGATACTTACTCTTTGCTGAAACTTCTTCTGACCGGCAAAACCTCTTCCATCTTTGTACTCTTGATATTGAGATATAACACATAATATGGAGTAAATCTATTAGAGGAAAATTGTTTCATCACTTATGCTTTTTCTGCTCGTATTCTATTTCAATCTAATAGACTCGACTTCATTATTAATTAATTACTATACGGTACTAAAGAAATACGACACTATATCTTTATTGTGTTACAAGTCTGAAAAAATCTTTTCTTGTATTGATTAAACTTAATCTCTTATATGACAGAATGAGTGCACTCTAAAAACAACTTCTATAGAAAAATATTTCTTTTCACTCATTGATTAGTAACACTTCAATGATAGTTAAGCTACGATTTTCGGGAGTTTAAAACTGTTATTTTCGGAAGTTGTATAAAAATAATACTTAAATAATTTATAACAAACTTGAAATTTTTTCTTTTCAAATTAATTGCTTATCCAAACTTAATCCCATCAAAAGTTATGAGATATCAGATGTGATTTTTCAAACTCATTTTTTGATTTTCTGGACCTCCCGAAAATCGCAACTTTAGTAATAGTATTACGAAATATTTTAAACAAAATTTAATTATACTTACATTAATTGCACATATGATAAAGTCAGTGGCAAAGAATATAATCATATATGAGTTTAATTTCTATGAATGAAGTTTTTATTATTAGCAATGATTGTATGAGTGCATGCATTACAAGCACTTATTTGCTTAATAGCACTCACCGTTTCGTTCATTAGATGTAAACAAATAACTATGTCTAAGATAGTTGTCATCGAAATGCTTATCATCCATGGAATCATCAGTTTTGGATTATCCTTATATTGAAAAAATAATAAGCTTTTTAAGCACTTTTTTCAACATTCAAATCATTTTTATCAACTCTATTGTTGAAAATTTTTACACAATATTTTATTTGTAAGATATGTGAGAAAGAGATTTTTCGTAAGTTGAGGTTTGTCTCTAAACAATACCAGATTTGGATTTATAACTCAACGATTTTACAGTTTTTACGAAGTTTTAAAAAATATGTTTATTCTGTATAATTCCAGTGTATTGTTGCGGATCACGTTTTCAAGCAATTCGTTATAAGTACTCATATTATGTAAACTATAATAAAAAATAATGTGTTTCTATAAAACTGAATCTATCTCTCTTTTATTGAATTGAGGAGCCGTGTGAAAGAAGTTCACATTCAATTTATATATTGCTGCCCTTTTCAACACTAATTTTCTCTCAAAGAATAGAATCAAAATAAGATCTAATATTTACTCCTTAATAGTTTCTACAATACATCAGCGCTTTATGATAGTGCGTGCGGTTAATAGTTTTCAGTTTTAATATAAGTCCTAAATTAGCGTTGAAAAAGATAACAATATATAAATTGAATGTGACCTTCTTTCATACGACTCCTCAATTGTAGAATAAATTTTAAGTAGTAGTAGTATATAAGAAATGCTCATCTTATGAAATTCAGAGATATTTGAACGCTCGTTAGCAAAATAAACACGCATTGTTCACATCTTTCATATAGAAATCGACGAACTATCACAAAGATTCCAAACATCAAATATTTGTTCAACTATTCAAATACGACAAAAGCAGCGAATGTTTTCTCAATTCCTAAAGCTATTCAAAACACTTTTATTGCAACACATTTTCATTCCTTTTCCATTGAGAAGATAGAAAACGATTTGATGAAAAGTGACAGAAAATCATTTGAGTATTCCTTTTGTAGACCATTGTCTGAATGTTATTCAACCCTTTGAAACAGTTTAGTTTTGCATGACTTACAGCACAGAGTCCAACAATGAGCAGCACTGACGACACAACGGATGCCACTGAGAGGATCAGCATTGCTAGTGATGCTGCAAATAGTACTACAAAAGAAAATAAGATGAGAAAAAATCTTCCAAAGATGAGTCTTAAGGCAAAAACAAATGAAACATAATTGAGAGAAGTCATACATTAGATCAAATTATTTAGTCTCTATGAATTTTTTCTCTGATGCGTGCTCTGCAGGAAAGAGTTCAGTACACTTCAGAGCGAGCATTGCTATCCATATTAATTAAGTGATCTGAAGATCACTTTATGAATATACTGTACTTTCTTTTCAGCATTACTGTGTTGTTAAGCATTAAGAAAATGAAATTTCTTTTTCAATTTTCTTTGAATGTTCTTTTGACTCTCATTTTTCATTTAAATGATGGAAAAAAGAGATGAACTTCAAAGAAAAAAGTCTTAAGTATTCGTGAAAAAAATCTCTTTTATGTTTGAATTATGAATAATAAATCATTCTCTAAGAAATAAATTCCTTAAACATAATCTATTTGAGAGTCTACTGATTCTTAATGTGTGACATTTGAAGATGACTTTATACTTTATCTTCTCCATACAGAACATTGAACTAATACTACGATTGCAGACCTGGTTGTTTGAGGACAGTATTCACATGAAACGCACATGTCATGAAGATGATGGTATAGAAAGCCTGAAAATAATACAAGTATTGATTCAGTGATTTATGATTTTTTTTATTGATAAATAAAATAATTATACGATTGCATCAAATGGTTTGGATAACCATTACGTGATTGATATACTTCTACAGAACAGTTACCACAAGACCTCAATATAGGAAAAGTTACACTAAGTTTTCATTTATGCAGTAATAAAAAGAAAGCTTAATCTTCATTGCATTAGTTATCATGTAATCAAAGTCTTCTACTGAACATCAGTTTAACTTATATTTTTGGCCTCATATTTAGTTTATTACTTCATAAAATTTTATTTGAAAATATAGAAAAATATCAAAACTTTTATTTTTATGTGAATTATGAAATCCCTTGAAATCAATTTCAAGAACTTTTCGACACTTTGAAGTTATTTATGTAGTTTTTAAAAATTGTTTCGACAGATATTTTGATTTATATTTTTCTACTGATTTTCACAAAAGATAACATTTGCCAAAACAGATCTGAGGACAGATTTGATGGCCATATGAAGGAAGTCATAAAAGATTATTTGTAGAAATATAAGTAAAGAACAATAAGACTTCTTTGTTGCGGATGAAACTCTTATTTATTTTCATTTGTTAGAAGCTTTTTGAAAATCAATGACAGTCCAAATGTTTCTTTCATTTTTTGACAAATATTCAGTAGTTTTTTACTCCATTCAGAAACTTTTTTCTATGAATTTTTCGAAATTTATTTTAATTTTTCACGATTTACATTAGAATACATTCCTAAAAAGTTTTATTAGCAAAACGTAGTAAAATATTTTCATGCCATCAGACTATGAAAGCACAATTTTCTTGAGTATATACAACTGTATAATAAAATCTGAATTGCAAACAAATTAATGCTAATTTTCCACATTCTGAATATGCTTACAATTGAAATCCAGTATTATTTGGAAAATTAAATTAGATTATATATGCTTTTGCTTCTCAGAATGCAATTCAAAGAAGTGTACCGTCGAATCATACTCAAAATGTGCTCTTTTTAAGTCTTCAAATAAAAAAGAGCTCATAAGAAATTTTATTTTATATTTATAACTAACTAACGATAGTAATTAATGGTTTTACTTAAGATTTTCATTATCTCAACTCTTATCATACTGTTTATGAATGAGAGTTAATTCATAGTAATTCATATCTATTTTCTACATAATCTAGTATTTTTAAACACAAACTTCTTATTTTTGTTCATTTGAAAAAATTTTTTAGAGTTCAAACATAGACTTAAGTTTTTGAATGTGAGTTTCGAATAAGATTTTCAACAACTTAAATGTTTTATGGCTAATGCTATTATTTTTGCTTTTTATTAAACTTAAGCCTTAATATTATTTCGAGACTTGAAAATAATAGATTTTGACTGCGTTTCGAAGATATACTTCCTTGGACTGCATTCTGATGAATTGCAATATGAAAATCATGATAAAAATGATGAAAAGCCTTATGCAAAAATCTTCGATATCAACGATAAACTTATTGGAAAAATATTTTGACCTTTTTCTAGTGCTTTCTCAGGAAAACCAATATCACAAACTTCTTCTAGAGATCAAATCCAGATTTTCTTATTACTCAATATATAAAAAAAACTTATGAACACATTTCACAGACTAGTAATATTGGGATAACTTAATATACTTTTATACTTATGGATGAAAAGCATGATAGCTCTGATTGAATTTTTTAGGAAAAAATTTCTCCTGAAGTTCATGCTATAAACTGAAGAAAGGCCATAATAAAGATATGTTAATTTGCACGAAATTCTGTAAACTATCTGTTAGTAATAGAGACTTTTATTTTACTTTTTTCTTATTCAAATCAATTTCACTTCTGTTAACATTAAGCAACAGCAGTAAAAGATTGTTCTCATGTTCTCCCAGGAGTCGTTTCAATGAACACAATAGTGGAGTTTTCCTCTATTTATCATTGCAAAGGATTTCATGTCATTATGAGATTGCCATCAATTTCAGGCTAGAATAGAGTCCTCCATAAATGCAAGCACTGATGACACGGATTCGTATAGGAATCGGATGCACATCACGTTTCGAAAAATCTATCTTTCGCTATGAATTTATATATCTTTAAGAAGTGTTCGTATGAGTTGAGTCAGTGGGGAATTGCGAAATAGGAAATAGTTGAATGATAGGAGGGATCTATTCCTCCACGAATATATCGCGCAAAATGTAAGCCATGCAAGCAATCCGTTTTAATGGGTTTGTTTACAGTTTAAATTGGATTATAAGGTGGTGAGAGATTAATGTTTCATTCTTTATTGCGTTAATAAAAAGTTGCCTTAATTTTTTTCTGTAAAAGTCAGATGATATGCCTCGAAAAAACCATATCCAGGATGTTAAGTAAGAATGTTTTTGACAGGCGACACGATTAATGTGCGTATTATTTTGATTTTTCACTTATTAGTTATAGTACCTCGAGATTTAAACAAAATTCAAGCTTTTTTTGCTTCAAGCCAATATTGATCGAACCCTTGCAATAAGTCAAGTGTTAGCCACTTAAAGATATGTATTTTTTTTAAATTTATTTTTCTCAAATTGTGTGGATTCATGTGTTTGACAATTAATTACAATTACTCAATACTACTAGTATTACTGTACTCATGAATATTTGAATTTATATCTTTCGCTTCATGTTTTATATATACTGAAAGTATTTTTTACTGGATTTTCCGGGATCTCAGCATATATTTAAGTGTTGAGCTTTACTGCATATAATGTTTCTCTATAAACTTCATATTTTTAAAACAATCACGAATTCCGATATATTTGGCTTCGAATAGTTTAATTTTGCTGAGCTATCAATTTCTAGGAACCAATAATTCAGAAATAAAACTTATAATTTCCAAAAAAAAACATTTGAGCGCAAGAAAATCAATTCGAGCCCAGTATTTGTTTGAAGTGATATTTTTTTATCTTTATTGCAAAGAAATATAAATAAAACATTAGGAAGATTTTTGTATGCTTTAACTGATAGTAATTTTTTGCAGAAATTTCTTGAGAATAGTTTCATGAAATTGAAATCTCGTTCAAGTTTCTGATAACATTCATTTGATTTTCTGTCTCGAAAACTCAAAATAGTTGATAACTTATTACACAGAATATGATTAACAGAATATGACTTCACTCTGGAATGTTGGTGAAAGTCATTTTCAAGTTAGAATAAGTAATCCCTAACTTAATTCATATAATTTATATTCAGTTTTTGATGAATAAAAATTATTTTGAACATAGATCTCAATATCATAGTCTGCTTGCCTTAAATCATAATTTATTGCTAAAAAGCAATAAAAATATTGTTTATTGCATTAAATATGATGAATATGTAGATTATATGAATAAATAAATAAGCTGTTGATCTCTTTATTCATAAAATAATGATTAAGGATTCGAATTGCATGCAAATAAGTTAATTTCTTTCTCCCGAATTCAAATATTATGCAATTATGAAAAAACTTTTCGAATCATGAAATAAGCTTTAAAGCAGCTTACTTTTAAATTGCATAATTTGAGGATTAGTATTTTGACATTTCTGTGTGCTATACTTGTAGAAAATTACCTAAATTTGTGAAAAACCCTTATTCCAGAAATACTCAAAGCTAATAATAAAAATGTAATTATCAAATCTGTGAGCGTTATATTTTGATTAGATTTGACACTTCATCAAAGGAGATAAGTGATTGTGTTTATGAATTCATCCCTTATTAATTGCTCTAAGCTGCTTATGTATTAATATCCTGAGATTCCATTTGAGCACATATTTGTACAGCTACTCCAGGAAAGTTATGCAGAGATCCCGGATGTGAAAGTCATAAACTCAGATCAAACATAAGGGGAAACATAGAAATTGAAATGTTAATGAGTAATAGCATTGAATAGTAATAATGAGTATTAGCACTTAGTAGTGGTTATGAGTTGTGAAACCCTTATGAATCCTCATCACTTCCTGAGTGATGGATACATAACTTTCCTTTCATAGCTGTACATATTTTGCTGTTTTTCCACAAATTTATATATACAGTGTGTAACAGAACTCCGGCATTAAATATCTCGTATTGTTTCAATTTTGTAGTAAAAATGAAAAGTTTAGCGTTTTGGGCTGTGAGTGTTCACTAGACCCCACACCCCAAGTGTGACACATTGTTGAATTGATTTGATCGAGCTGAGTCGATTGATTCCATAATTTGGCTATAATAATCACTTACATGTCACAGCTCTACAAATAATTATATAACCCTTTGGTATTTGATGTCAAGTGCTTTTCTAATTAATTATTGAGTCAACTTCACTGAGACTCTAATATTAATGAGTCTTGAAGTACAATCAGTTCTAAATAATTATGTAGAAATTCCGGAAAATCCAGTCAAACAGATGAAACATAAGGGAAACATAAATTCAAATTTTTATGAGTAGTAATGAGTAGTAATGAGTATAAGTTATAAGTTGTCAAACTCTTGTGAATCATTTTCGGAATGATGGATACATAGCTATTTGTAACTGATTGTACAAAAACTTTACCAACTCATCAATATTTTGATATTTCAGTTCAGTTAATATATTCTCTGATAATAAAAGCTAATTAAAAATATTACTTAAACTTTCATTGAATTTTTTCTTTTTGAAATTTGATAACAAAAATTAAAATTTTAATGAAAATTCCAGATTAAAATTAAATTCTTTTCATGAATCATCTGAGAATAGGTTTGATGAATACAAATATAATTGCATTATAAATTTGAAATAGTTTAAAAATAACTTTTAAATTGATTTTATGGGTGAAGAATGTCAGAGATTTTACTAAAAGTGATTCCACTTCTTTTCAAATAGAATAAAATAGAATCTCTAGTTTAAACGTCTATTCAAGCATTAAATAACATTCGAAAACATGTAGTTATTTATCTTTATTAAGTATATTTTTTTCTCTTAAGTGCTGTCTTCTGGAGAGACTCCAATCTTAACTTATATCTAAAATGACGATTTTTTTCTATAAGAAGTCTTTCTCTAGAAACTCATCTAAATTATTGATTAACAGAAGACTTGATTTGATTTACAGGATATAAAAATATTTTTTCAAACCGAAAAAGTTAAGTTTTCAATCATTTCATGAAAACATAACAAATTTATGACAAGTTCAGTATCTTATAAAAGAATTTTTTGCATAATCTAATAATAATTGTTTAATAAATTTTTGAAAAACTCTTACCAAAGTGAATATAGCGCTCGCAAAACTTCCTTTTCTTACCGAATCAAAACAGCAACAACTCTGTAAAATTGCCATTTATTTCGGCAATTGTAGTAATAATGATAATGATCTCTATTCCGAATGTTATTCACTTCTTCTTTGACCAGACTTTTGACTTGTGTTACCTCTTATACGAAATGCTGAAACGTTAGGGCAATCAGTGTTCGTACGCATTCTCAATAGTATCCAACTTTGTGTCACACACTCACTCACACACTCACACACTCACTCACTCACTCACACACTCACTCGCAATGTGTGTTTCTTTGGGTTTCATCATTTTTATCATCACTGGTTTTGTAAGCTCTGATTTACTCTATAAAGAAGTTTAGAAACGTTAAATGAAGCGAAACTTAGGTTTAGCTTTGAGTTGCAAAACATTTCACGAAAGTTTGCTTTGCTGTCAATCTGTAAATACTTTTCAGTCCTTCTAATTTTTCAGTTCGAAATCATTTCATTTAAATTAAGGCACATAAAGGCCTTAAAGGCAAACCAACAAACAGTACTGTTTATTCCAAACGGAAAGTAAAAACCAGATCTGGGTATTTGTGTTTACTCTAGAGACTCGAGTCTCGGTTTAGTTTCAATTATTTCTCGATTTTTCAAAAACATAAAATACTTGATATATTTTTTCAAGGAATTTAATTTTTTAGTTCTAAATGATTTATTACATTCATAAAAACTCTCATAAAGTTGTAATACTCGTTATTGAAATGTTTGCAATCTTTATTCTAAAATATGAGTTTAGGCCAAAGTAAAGCCAATTCTAGTTTCAATAATAAAGTTTCAAAATTTAGACTTAAAATTAAATAGTTTTCTGAATCAGTCCTAATATTTGATGGCTTTTCAAGAGTTGTCAACTCAGATTTGGCTAGTCTTCGACGATTGTGTTATTATATGTAAGCTTAAAATCTTATGAACGCTGTTCCCAATTGAGACACTATTGTCGCCATATTCTAACAAATTTACATGCAATATAAGATCATTCAACAGTAGCGACAATAGTGTATCAATTGTGAAGAGTGTCAAAATTGATAACATTTTAAGCTTATATTATATTAACAAAATATAGTTTATTGCTGATTCACCTAATCTTCAGACATGGACAATAGGGGGGGGGGGGTCGACCGTTTTTGGGTGCGTGCTTGCAAAATTAGAACATAGTTATGGGCAGGAAAAATAAATTTTCGAAAAAAATTTGGCGGAAAATTTTCTTTTGAAGAAGATTTGGTGGCAAATTTGGTTTTCCTAAAAAATGGTCTCTCAAAGCCACATAATTTTGGCGCGCCCCAGGGGGGGGGAGGGGGTCAAATGAGAATTTGAGATTTTGTACCCCCACTGGAAAATTTCATTGTCCATCTCTGATAATCTTCGAGCACGAGAATAGGGGGTTTGAAGTGCGATCTTAAAATTGATGCCAATAACTAATTGTAATTTATAATTAAATTTAAATGTTGTATTATATTTAGCGCAATTCTTATTTTAGTTTTGACCGAAAACTCGACAATCTGTCAGCAATGGCTCAAATTTTTGTATTTTAATTAATTAGAACGCAATTAGTATTTATTCTGAAAATCTAATATTTGTTTATATAGAATTTTCAAGAATATTCTGTAGTCTAAATGTTATGAGCCATCTCTTTATATGTATTCTATTCTCTTAATACTCGGCCAATACAGTTGGGAAACTCGGGAAAAATTATTCTTCATTATTGAAAACCAATATTTTTTAATAATGATCATTATTTTATGTTTACTGATAATTTTCTTCTTGACTTTAATTCTTAATATTCATATAAATTCTAAAAGTGATTACAGTATAAGTTTTATAGAACGAAAATATTTTTCAAGTTTTATACTTTCATTAATTTTTTGAAAGCAATGAAAAATGAAAATATAAAATGAATTTTTAGCTGTACTTTAATTAAGAAACAGTTCCGTAGATTTGAACATTAACTTTGCTGAATGAAAGTGAGTTCTCTAAGTATCCATTAATATCTTCTGGGCTTTGCTTTTAATATCTAACTGAATAAATGAAGTATAGAGTAAAAAATTTTGATATTTTTAGAACTCAAATCTCTCAATAATTCCCACTAAAATAAATCAAAGTAGAAAATTCTTTTAATTAACTTAATAGTAAAAGTAAAGTATTTTAAGTTTATGTTGATTGAAGTTTGAACTGAAAAAATGATCCTTTATTAGAAAATGCATATGTTTTCATGTTCATGAAAATGCAAATTCATTAAAGTTTTATTTTAATAGCAAAAGTTTAAGGCTTAGTGAATAAAGTATAATTATTATTAGTAAAGAGCATAAGCTATATAAGCTTAAATAAAGCTCAAACTAGAGCTCGAAGGTTTCCAGATAAGCTTGATCTCAAGTTTGAACTTAAGCGCTTTGAACTTTTGAGCTTCTGTTTTCATTTGTAATCATATGCTTTACAAAACAAAGTAATCTTTTGATAAAATGGTAGATTGGTAAAAATGTGGTAAAAATCTAGCCATCATACCTTTTTCTGTCAACGGGTGTAACTCATGCTTATTTGTATTTGAGATTCAATATAAAGTGAGTCCACAAATGAGTTGTCATTATAATACGAGCACTCATTAAGTGCACATCACTTAAGGCTAAGCCTACTATTATTTATAGCAAAAATATTTATCATAATCCCTTTGGTATTGATTACAGATATCTAGAAATAGATATCATGATGATTTAGAATA
>JAQFZT010001409.1:0-15369 GCA_034696325.1 Camisiidae sp.
ATCCTTTACCACAAGTTGTGGTCAATGAGAAGAGAACTGTTGGACTCATTCAAACTGAGATTTCAGGTGAATATTTGTGAATAAATTACAAAATTAACATTCACTTCAATATTGAGAACTCAGAGTCCGAAATAATATTGAGTTTTGCAATAATTATCTTATGAATTATCTATAGTTTTGATAAGAATTTCTCAATAGTAGGAAAACTTTTTCATGTCAGCTTTGAATGTTTTTAAATACTGAAACTTTTTTTAAGGGCAAAAAATATTATTCGCTTCAACACATCTGGACGTGAAAAGTAATACGAATAGATTATTACAAGTTAACAAATTGTTCTCCATATTAAACGATACCGATTCTGAAGTACCGCTTATTATAGGCGGAGATTTCAATGCAAAACCAAATTCAGCGGAAATTATTAAAATGAAAGAGAAATTCACTGATATCTCAGAAAACTTGGGGTTTACTATACCTTCAGGTGTTCCGGACAGAAAAATTGATTATTTATTCATTTCATCGAAATTTAGGAATAATTATAAATTAATTGAAGGGCAAGTCATACCTGAAACGATTGCATCAGATCATAGACCTGTTTTTGCTCACATTCAATTTGAAAAATAATATCAAATTAGTTTCTTTTCTCCATTCGATTTACATGTTTTACACAAGAAAAATGCTTTTTGGATAAAAAGTTTTGATAATCAATGAATAAAAAAGTCAAATATAAAACTATTTTATGACGCGATTGGTTTGAATGGAAAAATTTTAATGAATAAATGTATGAAAAAATAACTTTAAAAAATCAATGCTTCCGTCGCTTATGTTTACTCAAAACACTGTGATATCCGGTGACAAAATCGCAGCCATTGATCTCACATCGATATCCCTTCTCTCCCGTGTGTTTGATTTTATGCTTCTTGAGTTCACAGGCGGTCTTTGTCCTAAATGTGCATTCAGGCCAATCGCACGGTAACGGCTTATCCCCCGAATGAATGCGTTTATGTTTTTTGATCTAAAAAATAGACGAATTAATTGACAGTTTGAAAATGAGGCCTAATTTGAATACTTCAGAGCTTCGGCCGGCACTGAACCCACATCCGGGCCAATCACAACTGTACGGCTTCTCCCCGGTATGGGTTCGCCGGTGGTCAGCGACACGGGAAGAAGATATGAAGCTTAGACAACATCCGGGCCAATCGCACGGATAGGGACGCTCTCCCGTATGCCTTCTCTTATGAACCTATTGTGCAAAAACAAATTCAAATTAAAACAACTAATTTATAGTGAAAATGTCAAAGATTATCACCTTAAGAGCCGAGTGATCATTGCATCGGTATCCACATGAAGGCCAATCGCATTCAAACGGTTTGACTCCGCTGTGAACTAATAGATGTTTATTTAAAGATGATTTTTCTGCAAATTTTCGCTCACAATTTTCATAGTGACAAATATATCGTTTTTCTGCGCCGTGTGTTGTGTAATGTCTCATAACATTACCTCTACTGCCAAACACTTTATGACATTCAGGCCATTGGCAGTGAAAGTTTCCGTCCTTTCCCTGAAGACAATCAAACTCTTGGTCTCCAATTTTAACAGTTTTAAGTATTCTTTCGGGCGGATTATAAATAATGTGAACTTTTGGACGTTTTGGACCTGTTGTTAATGGTTTTGATTGATTTGTTTGGATTCTCTTCCGTTCGTTCGTTGGTTTCCATTCTGTGTCTTCATTACTGTCCGACTCTTTCCACTTTTGCTCTAAATATGTGTCTGGAAGTTCACCACCACTTTCATCATCGTATTCATTGTTATCGTCTTCAGTCAGAGAACCATCGCTTCCGTTATTATTGTTTTCTCTTTTAATCTTAATATAAAAATCAAACTTTTATTTAATTTTCAATCAAACTTCTCAAGTATTTTAAAAATAACTAAGAGTTAGATTTTGGTAAAAAAATGAGAACTTTTTAAGGATTTATTGAAACATTTGATAGTTTTTATTGAAATGAAAAGTTATGAAAAACTTTCTAAAGTTTACTAAAAACTTATTCCCTAAAACTTGAATCTATTCATGATATAAAGTTTGCAAAAATAGTGTACTTTTGTGTCAAAATTCAAACTTGAAATTCGTAAACCTCTGGAAAAAATGATTAACATTTTTACTTACACTTTCAGAAGCTTTTTTAGTTTTATTTAAATTATAACTTTCTATTAAAGAAATGCCAAAATTTGCGTCATTTTTAATGTCATTAAAAACTGTTAATAATTTGTTAGCATTTAGTAAATTCATTAATTTATTCATTTGAGTGATTTGTTTCCTTAGATCTGAGTTTTCATTAATTATTTGATTGCAATAATTGCGTAAATCATTAAAATTCATTTCATTTATATTATTATTATTGATAATTTCACTCATTTCTAAAAATTAAGTTCAATTGACACTATTTTAATACTTATGTAATTGAAGAAAAAAACACAAATATTTTGTTTGTTGACAAACATGTGCTAAACATTAATTACGTTTTAAAAATGCAAAAGAAATGAGAAAAATAAAAGTTTTAACACAAATTGATATTTAATTGAAATCATTAGAAAAAAGTGTTAAATTAATTTAAAAGTTCTTTTGTTATAATTATTGTTGAAATACAAGTGAAATATAATACAATACAATACAATTTGATGACACGATTGAATGAATTCTATTACCGGTTGAGAACTACCGGTCTATACGATTTGTTTGAATGGAATTATTTTAATGAATAAATGTATGAAAAATAACTTTAGTTAGAAAATCAATGCTTCCTTCGCTTATGTTTACACAAAACACTATGATATCCAGTGACAAAATTACATCCATTGACACCACATCGATATCCCTTCTCTCCCGTGTGTTTGATTTTATGCTTCTTGAGCTCACTGATGGTCTTTGTCTTAAATGTGCATTCAGGCCAATCACACGGGAACGGCTTTTCCTCCGAATGTTTATGTTTATGTTTTTTGACCTAAAAAATTGATGAATTAATCGATGGTTTGAAAAAGAGGTGAAAATAGATTTGAATACTTCAGAGCTTCGGCCGGCCCTAAACCCACATCCGGGCCAATCACAGCCGTAGGGCTTCTCCCCGGTGTGGGTCCGCCGGTGGTCACTCAGATGAGATGAAGATACAAAATTAGCAGAACATCCGGGCCAATCACACGCGTAGGGACGCTCTCCCGTATGCCTTCTCTTATGAACCTATTGTGCAAAAACAAATTCAAATTAAAACAACTAATTTATAGTGAAAATGTCAAAGATTATGACCTGAAGAGCCCAGTAAACGTTGCATCGGTATCCACATGAAGGCCAATCGCATTCAAACGGTTTGACTCCGCTGTGAACTAATAGATGTTTATCTAAAGAGGTTTTTTGTGAGAATTTTCGCCCACAATTTTCATAGTGACAAATAAATCGTTTTTCTGCGCCGTGTGTTGTGTAATGTCTCATAACATTACCTCTACTGCTAAACACTTTATGACAGTCAGGCCATTGACAGTGAAAGTTTCCGTCCAATCCTTCATCACAACCGAACTCTTGGTCTCCAATCTTAACGGTTTTGAGTATTCTTTCGGGCGGATTATAAATGATGTGAACTTTTGGGCGCTTTGTCTCTATTGTTGTCAACGGTTTTGATTGATTTGTTTGTGTTCTCTTCCTCTCATTCGTTGGCTTCCATTCGGTGTCATTACTGTCCTCCTCTTTCATGTTTTGCTCTAAATAAGTGTTTGGAAGTTCACCACCACTTTCATCATTGTATTCGTTGTTTTCCTCTTCAGTCAGAGAGCCATCGCTTCCGTTATTTTCTTCTTCTACTTTAATCTTAATAACAAAATAAAATATTCATTCAATTTTCGATCAATTTTCTCAGTATTTGTGATAAAAAGTTTGTAAATATAGTGTACTTTTGTCCTAAAATTGGAATTGGTTTATGAACTCCATCAAAAAATTGTTCATATTTTTACTCACATTTTGAGAAACATTTTTAGTTTTAATTGAATTATAACTTTCTATTAAAGAAATGCCAAAATTTGCGTCATTCTTAATGTCATTAAAAACTGTCAATAATTTATTAGCATTTAATAAATTGATTAATTTATTCATTTGAGTGATTTGTTTCTTTAAATCTAAGTTTTCATTAATTATTTGATTGCAATAATTGCGTAAATCATTGAAATCCATGCCATTAATAGTACTTTCGCTGAAAATTGCACTCATTTCTAAAAATTAAGTTCAATTGACACTAATTTAATGTAATTGAAAAAATACAAAATATTTCATCTGTTTATATGTGCTAAACATTAATTACGTTTAAAAAATGCAAAAGAAATGAGAAAATATCAGTTTTAATATAATAGAAATGATTAGAAAAAAATTGTTGAACTAATTTAGAAGTATTTGTTTGTTATAATTATTGTTAAAATAAACAACTTTTTATTAACTCAATAAAGAGAAAAATTGTTTACATTTAAAAGTGAAAAAACCGAAAGTTTCGATGCGTTTATTAATGAGAAAATGGGATCATAAATAACGAGTTATATTATATTGAATGAAAAGTTTATCACTTGTTAAACAACTTTAATTAATATAATTAGATATTAAACAAAAATAATGAGAAAATATTTATATAATGTAATGATGTTATGGCGAAACGTTATGCTGAACTCGTTTGTGTCTGTCTATTGTTGAAGAGTAAGCACTGGTTAGTGGACAGAAATCACATTTAAACATCTTATCGGAAGAATGCTTTCGTTTGTGAACACTTAAGTTATAGCCAGTAGTGGTCGCAAATGTGCAGTCTTTCCAATCACTGATCAAACGAAACAAATTATTATTACATTTTTCAGTAAATATTTATAGCAATTAATTGTAGTTTAAGTTCAAATTAAAGCAAAAGTTTACCATTTATAAGGCTTTTCTCCCGTATGTGTCCGCCGATGTTTAGTAACTCTAAAAATATGTCAATAAAACTTAGGTTTAATAATCAAAAGAAATACAAATAAAACTCACGAATTGTTACGACTGGCTCTGAAATCACAGCCTATAATAGAGAAAACAACACTTAAGTCAATAAATAATAATAGAAATAATGAAAAAGTTAATTAATAATAATAAATGAAAGCGTGCAGACCCGGCCAATTGCAACTGTACGGCTTCTCTCCTGTATGTGTCCTCTTGTGATCATCTTTTAAATTGAGACAAAAAATTAGTATAAAAAACTTAGAAAATAAGAAAAATAGATGACATACTCAAATGGCACTGAGACATAAACCGCATGTGACAGTCTGTCCAATTGCAAGCGAACGGACGGTCTCCTGAATGAGTTCTTAAATAAATAACAAATTATATTAATTTTTAAAAATATCAATAAATTAAAGCCAGTATTGAAGTGAGAAACCAATTAATTGTGAGAAAATCATGTGAAGAGTCATACCTTCTGTGGTCCCTTAAAGCCGAACGTGAATTAGTCCTGAATTTACATGAATTCCAATCGCAAACAAATGGTTTTTCTCCGCTGTGAACAATGAGATGTTTATTTAGAGATGAAGTGTCAGCGAATTCTCGAATACAGTTAACGTGAGGGCATTTGAACTGTTTTTCAGCGCCATGTGTTGTGTAGTGTCTCATTAGGTTTCCTTTTTGTGTAAAAGTTCGGTCACAATCAGTCCATTCACAGTGATAAATGCCATCTTCAGTGGGCAGACAATCAAACACTTGTTCACCGATTGTCACAGTCTTGTAGACGCGTTCGACTGAACTATTGGAAGCATTCGTTTCATTGCTTTCATTCAATGGATTCAAATCAATGTCATCAAGACTTTCATATTCTTCCAGATTCTGTTCGAGATATTCGTCGGGAAGTATAACAGAACTCTTGTCATCGAAGTTGTCTTCATCTATATCTTCTTCCATAAGAGTGGTATCGCTTTCATTGTGTTCTTCTATAACTTCTTCGAACTGAAGATAACAACAAAAATATATAATTATTTGCAAACAATAGAAATATCGATTTTAAGATCAAAGTCTTTAATAACTCGAGTATTGACTCAATTACTGAAACTTTAATTGAAAAGTTTATTGAATTAATTAATTAATAAATGTCTTAAAACTTACAATTTGCTTATTTTGAGTTTTAGTAGATTTATAATTAGTTAATAAAGTGATGCCATAATTTGCGTTATTTTTGATCACATTAAAAACTGATAGCAATTCATTCGCATTCAATAAATTCATCAATTTATTCATTTGAATGATTTGTTTTTTTAAGTCTGAGTTTTCTTTAAACATTTGATTGCAATAAACTCTCAAATCATTTAATGATAACTCATTTATATGATTAATAACACTGTTTTCACTCATTATTAATAGACGTATTGATGAGTCACTTAATCAAAAGTTAATTTTTATTTGAAATATGAGTTGAATTTTAATGAAATGTTCGCTAATTTTGTTTATATCAAACAAAATCTTTGTTGACATCAATACTAATATTTTTTTACGAGTAATGTTTTGATGACATCGTGTTTATTGACTTATGATAATTAACAATAAATAACGTCTTTTATTCAAATGTTCAAAAAGTTGATACAAAAGTTTTGTAAATATATTTCCATAGATTTAATGAATGAAATAAATAATTATTCAAATATTGACTTAAAAATGATTGAATAAGTAATAATAATGAACACAAACTTTGAAGAGCTTATCAATCGACTAATACATGAAAGTTCTTATGAATTAAAAGTTTGAAAATATATTGAATTTTTATGAATTATTTTGAATATTGGTGTAACTACTGTAGAGGTGAGACTCCGGCCAGAAATGGCATTTGAATAGCTTCTATCACTTGTGTTTGCGCTTATGTCGAGCGACAATGCTTTCAGTCCACGCACTGAATAATCAAATATAATTCAAGTTTCATTAAAGGATTTGACAAAAAAGCCAACTAAAGACTTGATAATTAATTCTAAAATTGTAAATGTTTAATAAAGTTTGTTTTGTATTGTAATTTAAAGTTTAAATAAATACAATAGAGAGCTAAAGCTTATAAACTTTGTGAAGAAAAGCGTTTTTAAGTAAATATAAGAATATGTTTTAAATGTATTGAATTTAGTGTATATGAAGAAGAATGGAATGAAGAGAGAGACAGACCTATATGTACAGCCGGGCCAATCACATATGACTGATTTTTTCTCTCCCGTATGAATGCGTTTGTGTTTCCGTAGACATCCTGAATCAGCCGCAGAGTAGCCACAGCCGGGCCAATCGCATTCAAACGGCTTCTCTCCCGTGTGTTTGCGCTTATGTCGTGCGACAATGCTTGCAGTCCATGCACTAAATCATTAAATATGTATTCATTAAAAAACTATTCAATTATTCAAGTTTTCATTTAAGGATTTCAGAACAAGTCAATTAAAGACTTGATAATTAATTCTAAATATAAATTAAATTTCAATTTAAATAAAGTGCAAATACTGTAATAGAGCCAAAGCTTATAAACTTTTTGAAGAAATTATTGGAAATTATCAGATTATTAGACTTATAAGAAATAATTTGAAAGAATTAGATTTCAAACTGACTGAATTAGAATTGGTCTGTAACTGGTCTTTGGGTTGAGTGACCTTTGAGGCATCGGACGGACAGATAGATCTGATTTTTAGTGGTATAGATTTTGCGAGAAGTGCTATATTTGATTTATATGAACAGACTCACAGACCTATATGAACAGCCGGGCCAATCACATTTGGCTGACTTCTTCTCTCCCGTATGAATGCGTTTGTGTTTGCGTAAGTCTCCCGTCTCAGCCGCAGAGTAGCCACAGTCAGCCCAATCACATTTGAACGGTTTCTCACCCGTGTGTTTGCGCTTATGTCGTGCGACAATACTTTCAGTCCACGCACTAAATCATTAAATATGTATTGATTAAAAAACTATTAAATAATTGAAGTTTTCATTTGAAAAAAGTCAATTAAAGGCTTGAAAATGAATTCTAAAAAAGTGTTTATTAAAGTTTATTAGAGACAGACCTATATGTACACCCGGGCCAATCACATATGACTGATTTTCTCATATTCTCTCCCGTATGAATGCGTCTGTATTTTCGTAAATCACTAGTTGAAGCCGAAATGTAGTCACAAGTAGTTAAAGGTTTTAATTCATTTATTGGTGTTCTCTTTCGTTTGTTCGTTGGCTTCCATTCTGGGTCTTCTTTAATGCCCTTTTCTTTGATGTTTTGCTCAAAATATGTGACTGCATGTTCATCACCACTTTCAAAGTCGTATTCCATGTTTTCATCTTCAGTCAGAGAGCCATCGCTTCCGTTATTTTCTTCTTCTATTTCAATCTTAATATCAAAATAAAATATTCATTATATTTTCGATAAAATCTTCTCAAGTATTTGGAAACTAACTAAGAGTTGACTTTTGATACAAAAACTACATTTTTTGAGAACATCTTTGAGAAGATATTAAAAGAATTAATTGCAAAAAATTTTTTAAAAATTTCCTAAAGTCTACTCAACACATATATTACTTAAAACTTGAATCTAAAAAATTTGCAAAATTATAGTAATTTTTTGCCAAAATAAAAACTTTAAACTGATTTATAAAGTTGTGTTTTGTATTGATATTTGACAAACATTTTGTGCTCCGTGTGTTGTGTAATGTCTGATAAGATTAGCTCTACTGCTAAACACTTCAAGACATTGAGGCCATTGGCAGTGAAAGTTTCCGTCCAATCCCTCATCACAACCGAACTCTTGGTCTCCAATTTTAACAGTTTTGAGTATTCTTTCGGGCGAATTATAAATGATGTGAACTTTTGGACGCTTTGTTTCTGTTGTTAACGATTTTGATTGATTTGTTTGTGTTCTCTTCCTTTTGTTCGTTAGTTTCCATTTGGTATCTCTTTTAATGTCCAACACTTTCCAGTTTTGCTCTAAATAAGTGACTGCATGTTCACCACCACTTTCATCATTGTATTCATTGTTATCGTCTTCAGTAAGAGAGCCATCGCTTCCGTTATTTTCTTCTCCTGTTTTAATCTTAATATAAAAAAATATTTATTCAATTTTGCATCAAATCTTCTCAAGTATTTCGAGAATAATAAGATGTTTAAAGAATTTATTGCAATAAAATGTTTGAAAAACTTTCTAAAGTCTACTCAACACTTATTCCTTAAATCATGAATCTATTTATGATAAAAAGTTTGCAAAATTTTTGTAAAAATATAATTATTAATTTTCAAGTATGAGTTAATCTCTGCAAAAAATTATTAATATTTTTTACTCACATTTTTAGTTTTATTTGAATTATAATTTTCTATTAAAGAAATGCCAAAATTTGCGTCATTTTTAATGTCATTAAAAACTGTTAATAATTTGTTAGCATTTAATAAATTCATTAATTTATTCATTTGAATGATTTGTTTCTTTAAATCTGAGTTTTCATTAATTATTTGATTGCAATAATCGCGTAAATCATTGAAATCCATGTCATTTATATTACAATTATAATAGTTTTCACTCATTTTAAAAATTATATAGAATTTATTACTTAATTAAAAGTCTTGAAAATAAGAAACTTTGACGGAAAAACTTTTGTTTGTTTACAAACAAGTGCTGAACATTTATTACGTTCACGAGAAATGTAAACAAAACAAAAAATAACTTTTTCATTAAATTGAAACTAAATCTGAATTGTGCTCATAATTAAAGGTGAAGAATGTGAAAGTTTATTTAACTCTTCATAATTATTACAATTATTCAAATATAAACAACTTTTAACACTAAAAATCATAAATAAACTGAAAAATATAACTTTAAGTATTTAGCAAAACATCCCTTAATTAAATCTGAGAAAAGCACATAAATAGAGATAAATTGTTATGAATTGTGAAATGATTTGAATTTCATAAACAATAAAAATGTCGATTCCGTTGATAGTTATGCCACAAAACCAGAATTTATTATTTCTGGTCAATAATAATGCAGTGAAACTGCCAGTCAATGATCATAACTATAACATCAATAATAATACAAATAATAATATCAATAATATTATTGAAGAAATTGAGAAAATGAAGAAAAAAAGCGATTCTTTTGAACATCAATTGATTCAATTGAAACTATTATTTGAATCAATTGAACACAAATTCAAAAGTTTTATTGAACAATGTGTTTGTCAGTCCTTTAATGACGATATGATTAAAGAAGATATCATTAAATTATTTGATAAATATAAGGAAATTAGAGATATGTCTCAGGAAAATATTGTTGATAATCATTTGGAAACAGAGATCATTGACATCACTCAAGATAATCATAAACCAGATAATCATTTAAATGAAGAGATTGTAATTGCGAATCAAATTGAAGAAAATATTGACAGAAATACAGAAATTGACAAAAATATAAAGAAAACGGAAGAAATTCAAGAAAATATAGCGAAGAATAAAAAAGTTAAATGTAATAAAGATATGAAGAATACTGAAAGTTTGCCATTAATTGCAAATAATATCGTAATTTTACCAGCAATTAATCGAAACCCAGTTTTGAATTTAATAAATGAATCACCACTTAATCAATACAGAAATAAAGTTAATTTCAATTTTGATTATTTGCCAGAAGAGCCGCTAACATACAAATGTCAGTTCAAAGGTTGCACTGAAGTGTTCACAACTAAGAAGAAGAGATGGACTCACAGTCAGAAACACTCGAAACAAAATATCTCATGTACTTATCTGTACTGCAAAAAGAAGTTCATATCTGAAGAGTCATTTACTAAACATTATAATAAACACTTAGGTATCGAAACAAATGAAGTGAAAAAGAAGTCATACTATAAAACTGAGAAGAAATATAAGTGCGATTGGGATGGATGTGAACTCATGTTCACTCAGCCGTCAGGCGTCAAAAAGCATTACAATGAATATCATTTGAAAATTGAAAAGTTTTTCTGCATTATTCCCGGTTGTAGTAAAGGATTCGTTCACAAGAATAGTCTCGACAGACATATCGGTAATGATCACGGATTCAAGTTTTATAAGTGTTCTGCGGACGGATGTAAAGAGTCGTTTTGGTCGAGAGGTCTTCTCGCGAGACATCACTCTCTTATGCACACAAAAGTCAAAAAGTTTAAGTGCGATGAATGTGACGATTGTTTCAATACTAAGAATAAATTGAATTCTCACAAGAGTCGGAAACACAATGCACTTAAGCCTTATGCCTGCGATTGGCCCGAATGTCAGTTTAAGACTACAATCAACACATGTTTGACTCAACACAAACGTCGACACACAGGAGAAAAGCCTTTTTCGTGCGAATGGTCCGGATGTGAGTCTAGTTTCCGTCAACGGACAGCACTCATCACTCATATGAGAATACATACGGGACACAAACCTTATAAATGTCAAGAGTATGGTTGTGATCAAGCCTTCAGATATTCCAATGATTTAAAGAATCATAAAAATAGATTTCATTAACTATCAATACATTAGTTCAAGTATTCCGTAAGGCTCGAGCGCTAAATCTCCGTAATTGTCGATTAAATTTTCATTTTATGACTTAATTAAAGTTAACTAAATTTTATTTAGTTTTACTCTGTTTTGAATTAAATAATTAATTTATACAATAATACTATTAATATTTTCGAATTTCGTTATTATAATAATGATAAGCAAAGTATTGAATAATAATTTGAAGTGTAATTACAAAGACTGACTGATTACTACCTTAGCATAAGCCCCACTCAGCATAAGCCCCACTCAGCATAAGCCCCACTCAGCATAAGCCCCACTTAGCACAGGCCCAGTTAAAGGTCATTCGAGAGTTTGATATTCAAATAGTAAGCTACAAAAAATATATGTCTTTCATCTCATAAAGATCTAAAATCTAAGAAAAAATTACGTTACTAATTTTTGGGTATCATTTTTAAAAAAAGAATTTTAACTTTCATTTTGTTTTAATTTTTTTATTAACTATTTTTTGGTTTAATTTTTTTTCTTAATAAATTCATCTTAAAACTTGGTTTATTGATGAAGAAATTTTTGAAAAATATTCAACGGTTTTTACAGTATAATTTTCTGAAGTTTTAACCTTAATTAATTTTTAGTCGCCTTTATGGGGATAAGAGGTTAAATTCATGAATTGAATTAAACATATATTATTTTTTTTTGTATTTGTAACCATATAAATGTGGAACCATTTTTGTGTGATTCCCAAGGGTTTACTACATCGAAATTTGGAACCGTTCTTTGATTAATTCACGAGAAATACTAGATCTGACAAACAGTATTTGAAAAACAAAATATTTTATGAAATTAGAATTTTGACTTTTAAACTCGGATATCTCGAATACTGTTTGTTCGGATGTAAAATTGTAATACCGAAAAAATAACTTATACTATAAAATCTAGTATTTCTCGAAAATTTATCAAAAGTACTGTACACGTTCAATCAAATACCCAATTCTCGAACAATTTTTTACTGGTGCTTATCCTGTTTGGCACATAAGCTGTGATGTCCTATAATTTGTTTATAAACATTATTTGTACACTTTTGTATCAAATATACTGTTGAATAGATGGATATCTATTGGACTAATTCGGGTTCGCACCACCCGGTGATACTTCGTTGGAATGATACTATACTTGACCAGACCTGTCCTCAATCTGAACATTTAGGGACAAACTTAAAGTTTCGAAAAATTAGAAATGGACGTACCACAGATTCACATTTTTATCTCAAGACCTCTTCATAGCGGTTCCGAAAATATATGTAACGATCATGAAATCCGGTGACCGTTTTCGGAAAAACTGCTCGAAAATTTTATCAATTTTTTCATGTAATTTTTTTCCTCATTTCGTATTAAATGATAATTTGCTTTTAATCGAAATACTTCTTAATACGAAAAATAATAACAAATTTTCAGAAATGAGTTCATTAAATACGAAATTAATTTGAAAATGGTTTACTTTATAATTATTTGGTTTTTTCCAATATTTAGTTTGTTTTTACCCTTTAATTTGAAGAAGAAGTGGTCTCTTAACAGTGATTAATCCAAAACTTGATTCGAAGGAAGAAAATATTTATTGATAATTGTTATTTGAATTTAGGATAATCTGAGTTTTGCAATTTTAATGCTTTTTCTTATAAAACTTTAAACTTGAAAATATAACCTGATTTGACACCTTTATTCATATTGTAATTACTTGAGAAATGAAACAACTTTTGCTTCTTATCTTTTTTGAGATAAGATATTAACATAAAAACACAATAATTAAATGTCATTAAAGATAAAGCACTTGAAGTTAAATTTAGATATTTATTGTACAGAAAAGTTTTTAAAAATAATAAAAAGTGTTTTTAAGATAAAAAGAGAACAGAAAATGTCGGAAAATAGAAATGTTTTAATAAATAAATAAAGATAATACAATAATAATATAATAATAAGATAATATAATAAAATAAGAAAATAAATATTTTAAATGAATTAAATGAAGAAATTAAGAGAAATATTAAACTCTTATACATTTTTAAAGATTGTTTTGGAGAGAATAATGTAATTTTAGTTACAAATGAAGACATTGTCTATTGTTTTGGTCATATCGATCATTCTTTTGAAGTTTTAGGGTTTAGTCATGACAACAATTTGTATTTTTATTTATCAGCCAAAATCAAAATTATATAAAAATTCAATCTTTAAAAGTTTATTTTGATTGTTATTTTTCAAAACGTGAAAATATTTCTCATATCGAAGACATTGGGTTTATTTAATGAGAATTTAAGAATCCATTCAATAAGAATTTAAAGTGAATATTTTTTTTAATCTTTTGATTTTGAGAATATTTTATATTCTTAAACTAACTTTCAATTACAATCCAATTAATTGCGGTTTGTTCTGATTCTGCAATGAGTTGACTTTTTTTGAGAAAAAAATTTAGTGAACGCTTTTGTACTGAAATATTTGGTTAGACAAAAGATATCGTCCCCAAAAATGATGATAACATTTCATTTCTCTCACCTGTAGGATCACATATTTGTAGGTGTCATCAAAAACTGATTAGAAATAAAATAAATTCAAATTCCATTAAAATAGTTTTGAATTTCAAGACATGTCCACAGAATGAGAATCTTATTAAATGTTGAAATTATGTTTTCATTGAACTTACGCATTAATATCGATATCAAATAGCTCTTGTGTAATGACACCCAGACTATAAATATCTGCTTTTGTGTCATAATTGCCTTTATCCACTTCTGGTGCCATATATTTAAGAGTTCCCCTGTCTTGAGTGTGTGATCGATCTCTGAACTCACGAATAACTTCTAATCCAAAATCTGTTATTTTCGCAAATTTTCCGTTAATTCCAAAACTGATCAAAATATTTGTGGGCTTCAAATCTCTGTGAATTATTGGATGATTCAATTTATGCAAATAATTAATGCCTTCCAGTATTTCTTTGAATAATTCACTCGAAATATTGTATTCAATTGGAGTCATTGTTTCGAATTGTTGTCGATTGAACTCAAGTTGTTTTTGTTTAAGAACTTCGCGTAAAGTGTTGTAACACAACTCCATAACAATATAAAGATTACTGTTATTCTCAATCCAAGATATCTTATGATGTATGACATAATCACTTCTCAATGTGGCCACAATTTGTATTTCTTTTAAAATATTTTCTTTCTCTTTATCAGAAACTCCTTTTCAAAGAAAAATTGATTGCTTTCAATACTTCAAAACTCACTCTATACATAAAAAAGAAACTAAAGTATTGAATTTTTCCTGATTCTTCACTAAGTTCAGTAAATTATGTTGGGTATACAGGCATATTACCTTTGTGACCCTTGACCTGTATAACTGTAAAACATGAGCCTGAGCCTGACTGATAACCCTGAGCCTTGAGCTTAGCCGCCGAGCCTGGCGAACACTGGCTTCGCTTACAATCATTTAATGCCAGAGAATATAAGGGGTTTGTGTCTGTCAAACAGATTTCTTTCTGAAATGTTTTTATATGATTCATTCTTGAAAGCTATGCTATCGAATGCTCACAACATGATTGTTTTGTATAACGTTGAGAAAATTTCATCAGTTTTACTTTCTTTTCATGCAGCTTTAGCCAAGTTTAAATGAAAAAATATGGAACAGAATAGGAATAGAAATGAATAATGAATTGTAGCGGAAAAGGAATAGTTTTTAATTGAATTTTTAATATCTCTCCACAGTATAAGATCCTTATTTTTTTAAAGAGCACTTTTTTGTTAACAATAAAACTTCGGCTCTGGTCATCGTAGAGTGACCGGGCCGGTTACAAAAGAATCTGTATGACCCCAATCGGTG
>JAQFZT010001410.1:0-15364 GCA_034696325.1 Camisiidae sp.
CATTGAACTCATATAATATCAGGAAAGTCAGCAAAGTTGGAATAGTTCTTAAGATAAACTTCTACAAAGTTAGGTCTACGAAATGGGAAAACATTTCACAGTTTTTCATTGAAAATAAATTAGAGACTCGAAAGCATGGCATTAAATAGACATTAAGCGTGAAAAAAGTAGTAAACAATTATTTGAATATAAAAACCCCTTTATATGATCATTGAAATAATTTTGAGGAAACGATTGCTTGTCATGCAATGCATTACGAATTTTATGAATTTGTGTAACAATGTATTTGTTAATTGGGAATTTTCTTTAAATTAACTCGTGATTGCTGTTCATGATTATCAGAGAAATTAAATATTAATAATTCAGTGCAGCGATGCTTTCATAGCTCAACCTTTTCATAACTTGGATCATGAATACATCGCAAATATAAAGCTTTATTCATGTTTTCTTAAGCTATTTATCAAAATTTTCAACATTTGCCAACAGATAACTTATGTTACAAAGCGTTATATCTGTCATAATTGAGGCAAATGTTATTTGTTTGTCATTCTTGAAAAAAATATATAAATTAATAAAAAACATATTTTTACTCAGCCTTCGAATGATTGACTTTTAATAAGTCCTCAATAGTTTAGCTGTTTTTCGCAATGACTCAATTGAATTAATTCTGAATTCTGAATGACTTGGAATCTCATGAATCTAATTATTATATTAATCATATGATATCTTTTCATATCTTGAAGCAACCTTTCATTAAACTTGTGTTAATTGGCTTACGAAACTTCAATTTCACTTAATCTTTGCCACATTTTTAAAAATGTTCATGTCTTAGGCTTAAGCGAATTGATTTCATGGATTTTCACTTGTCTTGGTCTTAGTCTAGACAAAAGTTTAGCCAAAAACACTTTTTTGAGACGATTCCTATTCTATTCTTTTTTCGATTCCATTTCAAGAGCACTGAATTGCAAAAAAAGTTGACGTGAATTGAAAAAGTTTAGATAACAAGTAGATTAAGACTCGAGTATAAAATATGTAAAATACCTGTGTATTAACAAGAGAGCAATCAAACGAAATAATGGACTGACTGGTGAGTCGAGGAAATGGTCCATCAAATAGACGACAGACAATCGACAGAATCGGCTTTTTATAAGTTTAGGTCTCACTCTAGTGTTGCGACAATGCCTGACAGGACAGTAATTTCTGAGTAATTCTAGAGTACAATGCAATCACAGTTGTAGTCCATCCCTAACTCATTATATATCACCTGAAACTCTGGTTTTCTCTCACTCTTTCATTGAGGCACAGGAAACAGATATGAATGGTCTCATCCTTTCCATGCCTATTATCTGTTGACTACCTGTTGCAGTAAAATAAGTGCAATATATTTAGTCAATAGTCCACTTGATAATAATTGCATAATATATGCATGCATTGTATGCGTTGTAATATACAGACCATATTTTCCCACCTGAAGAGCAGAGATGAGCCTAATATTATTCAGGGATTTAAAAGTTAAAGAACCGCTCTTTAAGTGTTTTCACATTGAAATTGTCTACACAATTATCCCGTATAATAGAATCTCATTATTGCATATGAATTGCTTTAATGAAAAGCAATTATTTATTTAGAGAATTTGGGGTAAGTTTATGATCGTATATATCGATTGAATTATTGTTTGTCAGACTTTGTTATCGCGCACATACGTTTAGACCACTCAAGAATTACTCTAATGTCTGGAATAGCCTTAAGCTAATTGGTGTTATCAGTGCATTTTCGCTCAAATATTAGGTCCCATACGAAGGCTAACGATGTGTATGGTATGACCTTTTACTTAAGACTTTAGTTGAGTTCAATTAACATTTTGGTTGAGTATTCTGTAGAGTACTATACCGTGTGAATACCAACTATTGCTCCTTTCCTTGACTTTCAAACCAAATGTAGGGTCGCATGAATTATAATAAATAATAAGAAAAGCTTTCATACTATTACTGAATGTAGTATTAGCTAAATATTGTTGCAAAAAATACTTTCTTGTAAAAAAAATAGACATAGGTTTCTGACCTAAGCATTCGAAAATATAATATTCTTTTGCCCCCAAAGCGGATAAGAATTACCTACAGGTATACTAAGAATGCAAATAGTATTACATCATTGCAGCAAAAAATCATTTTAACTTTGACTCTCCCCTTGGCTCAGGTCTCAGTTGATTTTAATGCGAAATAGGCTGAGAAAAAATAATGAAACACACTCTAAAGATACTCATGTAATTTAAAACAATTAATCTCTGTCCTGATAATGCCTACAATCCTCTCCTTTTCACCGGAGTCACCATTAAAAATGAAAAAAATGTGCTTATTATGCCGGCTCTACTTAAATCGTAACTAATGCTCTGATGCAAAGTTATTCTCCCCATAACCTTAGCTATTGAATAACCCTCTTATGATAAATATCTCATACGAAGGTGAAGTTCAATCCAAGTCGAGAGGCTGAAGAAACAACATAAAGTTGGTTAACACCTTTCTCTCAATTCTACATAAAAGGCAATATTAAACTTTATAATGCTCTGAAGTTTCATTATGTCTATGAATGCAAATTTACGAATAAATTATTTCCTATGATTTTGATTCGATACCTTCGAGACCAGTTATATAAAAGCTGAACGATTATTGAGATGATATCAATTGAACATTAAGGCATATCTTTTTAAGCTATTTCTTCAGTCATCGGTTCATTTAAGGAGGTTTTTATTCTTTGAAACTGCAAACCGAAAAAAATATAAATAATAATAATCTAACGACTCATGATGAGTAGTTTTATGATTGTCGAAGTTAACAAATGCCTTTAGTTATGCATAAATGTCAAAGACCTGGTGATAATTGTAACCCTCACTAAATCACACTTCCTTTCGCAATGACAGACTAACATTCATGTAATTATACATACATTTTCGCCTTCATTTCAAACAATCTCTTAAGCAACTCTCTGTGAATTACACTTGAATAAAAGCTCACAGTTTTCATACTCTAGGAATGCAAAGTCGAGTCAAGCCCAATAAAACCTCTTTCAATACATTTAGGTTCAAACAGATCTCCTATTTTGATTAGATTCTTGTTTTAAACCCCCTTAAGACTAACATCTGATTCTATTTTTCGATATATTATAATCATTTACAAAAGTTTCAGTCATTAAACTAATAATTAGTTTTCAAAACTAAATCAAAATTAGTGTAATTTTGAATTCAAAATTAAAAAAATTGTTAAATAAGTGATTCTGAATTTAAAAGCAAAATAATAAAGTTTACACAACAAGACAAATGCATGAAAAATTTGATAATCTGTAAAAATATGATATAAAATTTAAAGCTTTGAAAAAGGTTTTGAAGTATTTTATGTTAATTTATGGAGTTGTTTATGCAGTATTTTTTGCTAAGACTTGAGGGAAAATGCGATAAAGATTTATTTAGTGATATTTGTAAATGTATTCCTTGAACAGGTGGTGGCAGTTCACTGTAATGCGGTTAAGCCTCGTAGCACTGATGTCAACGAAAACTTACTGTCCGAAATCGCGCGAAACCAGTTCGGACTCACCGAAGATCAAGTCAAGAATGGACAACCCCTCGAACATGTACTCGAAGAGGTATTTCTAATTAAGTATAACTTATATGCAACTCATGAGGCTTTCTCATTATTCAAATTCAACAATACAGGCATTCATTTCAAGCTTAGAATAATAATACATATTATGTTTTGTAATTTACATTCATTTTTGATTTCTTTACATTCAAGTCCATACATATCCTTATTTTAATTAGAATAGAAAGAAATAACGAATTCAAAGTCGAGAAACTCGCCCAAAACATCATTAAAAGTATTTTTCTGAATAAAAATAATGGCTATCCTGCTCTCCATTACCTTTTAATTTTGATTCTTAACAATTAAATTTGAATAATATAGGATAAGGAGGTATTCCTATTGTCCAAGTCTGCACTTTAAGTATTGTTGAGGTTCACCTTCACTTTTCAGCACTGATTCCGTTTCTGACATTGAAATAGGAAGAAATGTCTGCTATATCTGTATATTGAGACTAAGAGTGAACAAAATATTTAAACCAAATTTTCAATTGATTCATAGCTCGATCAGTTCGCAAAAGCCAAGCTCTCGAGTGAGACCGGACGATCATTTCATCTGATCACAGACGGACAGTTTCATCTCCGACAAGTGCTTCATCCGGAAGCGTGTACCAAAAACATAACATTAGCCGAATATTTTAATACTTTTTATGATCTTCGCAAAGAATTTCGAAAATTTTATCGCAATAATGACATACAGACTATTGAAGATATAATAAATTGTACGATTCCATGAAAGTTAAAATTTCTGTTAAATATCTATAAAAACTAATGTGAAACGAATGAGAATTAATTGAATTTTTCTGCAATTTCGATCATTTCTGGAATAGATTTATGTATCGAACCCGATGCCTCAGCAGACTGTGCAATGCAAAAAGTTCAAAACATGGCTAAAATAATAATCAGACTCATCAATGATGGTAAGTCAAAAGTGCACTCTTTCTAAAAGCATTCGAAAAACTACTTTCCAATCACTCACTGAAAAGTACATCAACCCTTGTTTCATATTCACTAAACTTTATACAAGTATTATCGAAGAATTACTTCTCTCTCTCTCTCTCTCTCTCTCTCTCTCTCTCTCTCTCTCTCTCTCTTCCCTCTGTCTGTCTGTCTCTGTCTCTCGCTCTCGAGATCCTTCTCCACAGTATAGTTGAAACCCAATCACAGGAATGATGAAAACCCAATCACAACAAAGTCCGAAATCAATCCCTGTGGTCATGTCTTGTTAGATTTTTTGATGAACGAAAAATTTTCATTTGAAACTTAGCGAACTCGTCGAACCAGTTTGATAAACATCAATATATGCTATTTTGTATGCTGTGATGATATATTTTTCTTAAATGTTTTTCAGTCTGAATGACTGAAATTTCTTTTTTTTAAGAATTCGCGACTTAAAGCTAACATAGAAAAGCTATAATGTTGAGGTCAAAGTTAATGCTAATTATTATTCCGAAGAATGCAATTTCGAAGCTTTTATAAGATCTCAGAAATAAACTTCACTCTCTTTATTGCTTTTGAGTGACAATATTGGCAATAATAGTTTGTTTAATGGGAATTTTGGAAATATTCAAGATTTGTGAAAACCTAAAAATTAGAAAATACTGATAAAAGCCATTATATTAATTGCTAAAAACATGTTTTGCATGAAAGAATCAAATGATTTTGAGAGAGTTCTCTTTTTCTAACAAATTCATAATTATTGTGACTCCAGTTATTAGTTTGAATTGTTGTGAAAACTGGAAAAACAAATAAGAATTACTCCGAAAGTAAGCTTTCGAGTAACTCCCAGACATAATTTGGTTAATAATTTGTCTGATTAGCGAAATAACCCCGAAATACACTAGACATGAATTATCTGTTTATGAATCGGAATTACGTTTAATTGGTGTTAGGGTTAAGAGAAACTCGGGTTTTATTTTAGTTCATTCGCTTTTAAACTTTTAGATAAGTATTAAGAAGTTAATGGACATCCCCTGAAGCACATAATACCTGAATCACGAAAATTGCATAACTCATGGTTGTATTACATTCTGCCTCCAAGACATTGAAGCGCATCATTTTTCTCATAGTTAAAGCACTGCGAAATTGAAGGGCTAAAGGACAACAACCCGACGAAGCGTTCCTTTTGAGCCGCAGCGGCTGTAGCTTTTGTAACAACTTTTACCTTTTCTGCCAAAGTCAGTGAAGGGGAAAAGAGGGGTCTAAGTATAAAAGCAAAAGAGGGGGAATCCCGCCATCAAATGTCTGTGAGAGATGCAGTCACTGCAGAAAAGCAGTTGTAGCCCAAGGCTGAAGCCAAATATTTTTTCAAACTCATAGTATTTTCAGTCAGTATTCACTATAAAAACAGATAAACACAAGACTAAACCCAAGAACATATTTCTCTAATTTATTCTCTTAGAATAGCCTAATAGGCAGACGAATACCTGTATATTATATACAAATGCTTTTAACCTTTTGTTGTCAAATAACCTCTCAATCTATAAGAGGTTAGAATTTTTCCAACTTTTTATATCCATAAATAAACAAATGAAAAAATGTTGAATATGTGTTACATGAAGTATAAGACAATTTGATTGCTTCTCATAATGGATGCTTTGGTATTGTTTGAGGAGAAGAATCGAATTATAGTTGTCAAAGAATTAAAAAAACTTGAAATTGTTGGCTGACATGTAGTCAACTCTTTCACTTTTTTCATAAGACTTCAACCTTCAAACAAAGTTTTGGCACCTGTTATGAATGGTATCCTTATCTACTTACCAGATATGCATTTGCAACTAGTTTTGTGTGAAACTGCACGCAAGGTGTAACTCCCACATCAAGGCTCAGGTGCACAGCTCTATTGTAAACACAATTGCATCGCTTTTGTCCAGTTATCAAATGTCTTACTGTTCAGCTTTACTTTAACCGTAAATTTTAATTACTGTTTATCGCATAAGTCGACTCAAACCGCATTTCATAACTATAAAGTAAATTATAGCAATACTTTCAGATAATTTACCAACTCTTCCATGAATACCTGTAAAAAATTGTTATCTCTCTTGAAATTCTTGTATTGTGAGCTCTAAAATACACTCATCCATGCGTTCACTATTTTCCTAAGACTCCCACTATTTCACAATAGATTCTCTGTCAATAAAAAATAACAACAATTCTATATATAAGACAAGTCTTGATTTTTATTTTTTATATTTCCTTTTGCACACTCAAAATTGAGTTTCATTTGTTTGCAGACTTTTTCATTCGAATTTTTTAACATATAAGTGTTGGTAATAATTCGTTTTATACTGGATAGTAAGGAGGTCTCTGACCTTTCAATAACCCTCATGCAAATCATTTGATCAAACTCTCATTGAAGAAGTGATGGTTTGTGAGAATGATAAAAGATTGAGTCTTGAGATCAGAGTTTGAGTCTCAATTCAAAGTCAGACAAAATTAAACGCATTTGAATGTTGTTTGCACTCAACCTTCAATAGCAGTATAAAAATTGGATTAATATTATTCATAACAACATAATTTATTATTCTGTTCAGAAATATCCTGTCAAATATGAATTTAATGAAATTTAATTCATGAAATGAGATAAAGGATCGCCAAATGTTTGAACTTGAAATAAGAGTCGCTAATCAAAGCTAAATCCTAAATCAGAATCAATTTTTAATGAGAAGGAATGAAGTTCAATGATTTTGAGATTTTTCTTCTAAACTGAATGTGCGTTTACTGAGGCTATAAAGCGGCGAAAAGCCCTCTTCAAGAGAAATTAAATAAGAACTTTAAATTCATTGGTTCTCTTGTAAAATCAAATCAAATTAAAAGCATTTTGCAATTCTTTCCTATGTTTTTATCGCATATATAAGTTAAGTAAACAAGTTTTAGACGATGTTTCTATCAAAATGGCGCAAAACTATGCATATATTGATATTTCAAACGATATCATAGACCCAGACATCTTCAAATCCCTTCCAGGCGTTCTCCGAAATAAATTTACCTTAAAAAACATGAATTACTGAAGTCAAAATCTGCCAAAATTTTGATGAGTTTAGTATCTGATGTCTTCTTATGAGTGTATCTTTGAAAATAAAATTAGTAGTTATAACAAGATTATTAAGTTTTGAACTTCTAAAATATTTGAAATTTATTATCTACAGGACATAAATTCGAAGAACCAGAAGTGATAAATGATAAACTAGAGCCCGGAATATGGTATGTATAATATAAGTTAATAAGAAGAATCCACTGCACTATTTAAGCCTTTCTTAATTTAAGCATTGCTTGAAGTGAAGACTGCTATCAGAGATTTAATTGACTAAAAGCTTTAGATGAGAGGTAAAATAGTTTCGTGTCTGTTTGGATTAACTGTACGATAAAATCAAAGCCATTAAAATAATTTAAGCCGAGTGTTGGGTAATCGTAATGAAATCTCAGACTTGTATTAAACTTAGCATCTATTTAGTGATAATAATGATGATAATTAAACAAGCAAAATAGGTACCAAACAATTACATTTCATCATTAACTATAGCAATCATTACTGTACACAAATCCATTTCTTTCCACTTCATAACTGTCTTCAATATTAAGTCATCGTATGATTAATATAATGAAGAACTAAATTCTTCGATAAAATGCATTTATCATTAACTATCATTAGAGATAATATGTTTTGCTTTGTTTGGCTCGTGAATGAGAATTTTTATGATAATTTTTCAAGTTTCAAAGTCATCAAAAAATATTTTCTATAATATCTTTTCTTATTATCATAATTGCTATCATAATCACAGACTCTTAAAGATTTTGCTTTTATTAACTCAATTACAAATCACAAGCAATGTATGATAGGGTTTACTCGTTATTAGCGCTTGAATTACCAGATTTGAAGTTAATAACAATCAAATTTTATGTATTGTAAGTCGTCTTTATCTGTGATTTACGTGAATTCATTATTTGGAAGTCTGTCGAGAAAAGAAAGACAACATTAGCAAAAGAGTACAATTTAGATTCAATTCACGGCCAAATCTCTCATTAAATAAAGTATTGTGTAAAGTGCGTGAAAAACTATTGAAACGGAAGATAATGAAAAAAATAAAGGGAAGCGACGCAAAAATTTTTCACTGACATTACTATGCCGTCGATGCGTGCGATACATATGGCATTAAAAGTGAAAACATTCAATGCAAGAGAAGAGACAAATTCTCAATGAATTATCCATTAGGAGAGCACTGGTCTGATTAGTGCATAAAATTCTCTCAAATAGTATTTCATACAAACTTCCATTAAAGCTTACGGTCATTAAAATCACAGTCAAAAATGATTTTGATGACTGACTGTATTATTGTTTTTTATCTATTATGTCCTCCAAATGAAAGCGTATACGATATCAAATTCAGTACAAGTCTGAATGGCTGACAAAACTGACGGCGAGGCGTAACACAAGTTGAATGACACAACACATTAATTTTAAAACTTCCACTTTTTTATGTTGCCGAACAAAATTATACTTTCGTTCAGTAAATATTTGATAGCTTTGCTCTATTGTCTTTCGACATATGGGTGTTTAAGTGCAATTAAAATCAACATTTGACTTTCATCTGATAAAATTGTCGCTAATCAAGTCATTATATTGAACAAAATATAATGATTTAAAAACTTAGCTAAATATTAGTCTGTAATTTAAGTTTAGAAACAATTGTCTCAATTCAACTTGTTATTTAAGACCAAATATTTGAAAGTAGAGTTTAAAGTTACGCTTAAATGAATCGGGAATATATACTTCAGTGTAAGACATCTTTTACATTATAAATACTTTAAGATGTGTTGCAATAAAGTATATATTTTAATAAATATTCCCGAATCATCTAAGCATAACTGTACAAAATGAGACTCAAATCTCGATCGCGTCTCAACTGTTTGTCGATTTCTCAAGAGTAAAATTAAGAATCAGCTTAAGTTTTAGCCCCTATACATGTTTAGCCATTTATTTAGCTCCAAAAGAATGCTTTCAGCCCTACCAGACATAATTAGCATCATATTTAGCATCGAAAATATACTAAGAATTGTAATCTTTCGATAAAATTGAGGAAAATTTCTGAAGCCTTTGGAATATATCAAGTATTTAATTGTTCAGTTCAGTTGAGTTCAGTGCTTCGTTCGTACTTTTAACCCTCTCATAGTTTTTGATCAGATTAGAAGTTGAACTACTTTTTTGAACTAAGTATGAAATATAGGAACAAAATTTAAAGAAATCAATTTCGAGACTCGAGACTTCTCGAGCTCTTACTCAACGTCAAGAAGAGCTATTAGTTCGTTAGGTATGAAACTTGTGGTTTAGTCTCTCTCCGAATGAACAAAGAGATTGAATTGCATGTAAAAGAGCGTCTCTTATTATCTATAAGTCTCTGACTTGAAATATTTATAACTCAATAAATTCACATTTCAATCTCAACACTCCTTCATATAAATGTTGAATTGCGTGATGAGACGTATTTTATTACTTAGCAGTCATTCATTCGAGATTATCGGCTAATTTGTAACAGAATTTCTTAGACTAGAAATGATTGAATCAAAACAACTGCGATTAAAATTACAAAAAATTATATGAATCTTTTTTTCTAAATCAGTAGTAAGAATGAAGTAGTAGATGGCAATACAGTGGTCAGAGCTCGAGGTCTTCCCTGGCAATCATCAGATCAAGACATTGCAAAATTTTTCAAAGGATTAAATATTGTAAAGTAAGTCAATATTTTCGTTCTCAACACCAAATCTTATTCTCTTCCAAAAACTCATTGCAAATCTAATCAAAAGTTCACATATCTTCAACTTTTTGTATAAATGCTTTTTATTCTCATAATTAATCAGAAAACTATCCAAATATTAGGCATTGAAAATGGGATTCTAAGCGGAAAACTTAGAGATTTTTTTTGAAAAATATTTACGAAAAAATAAAGCTGTTTTTCAGGATTTGATTCAAAGGTTATTTTTATAAACTTTTTCATAAACTGATAATTTGAAAAAATGTTATTATGAAATTGTGAAACTTGAAACATTATTTTAATAAAATTCAGGTTTAAGTTAGAAGTGACCACCATTTTCAGGAGATTACTTTATAAAGTACTTTTTAAATTCAAATTTAGTGGACTAATCATTTTTATTTTTAAAATTAAAACTTTAATTGCTATTTCAAAATAATTAATACAATTTATAAGTCATATTTAAGTATATTTTGAAAATTAATTTATCACTAGCATGAATATTTAGAAAAATAGGCATTATATTGAATTTTGTGAATATATTCAACAATTTCTGATATAAACATATAATACAATTGATTAAATGATCTCAAAGTAGAAAAGTTAAGTACTAGTAAATGTATAGAATAATCTACATTCACTAATTAGAAGAAATAAAAGTTACTCGAAAAATTGATACCTTTTTCACAAAACATAATATGTAAAATTTATTCAAAAATGATATTGAAACTCTTCCCTGAAATTATATTAATTTTTGAATTCTGATAAAGAATGTGTTGAATCCTCAGACTCTGAGCACTTACAAGAACTACTTCCGGGAGACATAGGTTCGATTCTCCTGGACATTTGAGGAAAGGTGGTGACACTGGTTAAGTTTTGATAAAATCTAGCTTTGAAAATCATTTTCAAATTTAAGAGTTAAAGTATAATTTTGCAGTTAAAATCATTTCAGTTATCAATAAGTATAACAAGAAGGTCAAAGTCAATAAATTAAGATTAAATCGTATAAATCTATTCGAGCGGTTAATTACAATTCGTGAACAATAATTAGAAATTGCTTCTAACATAAGGACTCTTTTAATTATATTTATAACTTCTTAACGAATAAAACTTATTCGTTGAGTGATTTTATTACCAAATTTATTAAAATAATTGAAGTCAAGTATAATAAATCATTACTGAATTTCTGAATAAATGGCTGAAGATATCAGTATTTATCATAACAAGTGAATAACTAATCAGATATTTATGAAAAGATATCAATTACTTCACTAATAAAATGCATAACTGAGACATTTTAATTCTAATATTATTCATATTTCTTTTTATTCCCGAAAGACTTTTATCTATTGAAATATAAAAGCTTCCGAAAAGATAATGTCTAATCTATTAACTTTGTCTTTGTTTCAATGCAAATGTGAATGTTATACAGTTTTAGGTCTATAATTAGTATTGAAGACATTTTGTCTAAAGTCTCACTCAGAGCAAAGTAGTTAAAGATATTTATCTATTTCCTAATTTTGAATGGTTACACAGGTGAATCCAAGCAAACTGCTATATTTTCATGGAAGTTTAAAGTGTATTATTCCAAACATTGAATTGTAAAGTTTTTTTAAATAATTGATTTACTAATTTTTTTTAAGTTCATTTGACTTATAGTTTGCTGACATGCAAACCAAGTAAGCATTCGCATAAAAATTTCTTCTAACATAATTCATTGGAGTGCAAGCATGTGTCACAATTCATAAACAATAAACATTAATTAAATTGTCTCCAAATAAATTTATTGATCAAAACATCCTACGCTTCAATTCAATTTTCAGTTCAATGATAACGTGTAACACATCAAAAGATCCTTTTTATGACGTTAAGAAGAATTTTTTACAAAAATCTTCAATCAAATGACCCAAATTTAATTAGATTAATAGAATTGAAATTTTAATTACATGTCATTTTCAAATAGTCAAATCTGATCTAATTATAATTTGTTTATATTTAATTGATGTGCTATTCTTTGTGTTCGTGAAAATGGAAAATAATTAAAGCCTTCACGATGAAAGTCATGAACAAATTTTCGAAATAACTATAGGATCAAAATTCAAATAAAAGTTTAGGATTTCGTGTCAATCATTTGATAGAATACGAATTAATTTGAATATAATAGTGTTGGCCTTGTCTTACAAACGATAAACAGTAATTTTAGTTTAAAATACACTTCACTCGTCACTATAATTCGAGTTAAAAAGAAGAAAAAAAGCTGAAATTTAACTCTTAAACTTACACACTATGAATGGAATGCACTTGAAATGTTATTATCCAATAGCTTGAAAAGAAGTAGCAAAAGCTTCCAAATGTCAAGAGTGCCTTCGCTGAGCAGTGACATTGCAAAAAATATTTGAAAAATAATAGTTTGAAAGAGTAACGCCACTTATGAAGTACTAACTACATGTTCAAAAGTTGAAACATTTGCCTTTCTTTTAATATAATAGTATTGCATTAATTTACATAACTGTAACTGTAATACACATAAAAACAGATGGGAATAAATAACACCTTTAATTGAGTTTTGGTCCACCGATATGGTACTCTGTAAATTGACACGAGACACCATCCAATTACATCTGCTTATGTTTCAAGTATTCAATAAAGTCTCTAACACTGCACTTTTACCAATGCTATAATATTTTCTCAAATTCACTTTACTTTGTGGTGATATGATTAGTGGCCTATTTTTTTAAACAAATACAACAATGATAACAATGTAGAAGAACCCGAAGTAATGATAACAAAGTAGAAGAGCTTTCTTTTGTAAAGGTTTTCTTTAGTGATTGTTTCTATAGAATAGATTTCGTTCTTTGTAGTGTTGAATTCGCTTATGATTAGCTAAATCTGTGACTATGAAGTTATAAACAAATAAATCAATGATTTAATTGCTTTCAATTATGATTCGCTTCTTTTTCATTCCAAGTATTGTTAGTGACTCTACTCTGAATAAGTTTCATAACAAGCATTTTAAATAAAAGGCACAGTATATTCAGTCAATTTGTATTAATATTAGTAATTATAACGAATAATTGTGAGTTTGTATATCAATGTTTAATATCAAAGCGGGTACTGAACAGTTTGACTGCCTTCTAGTTAAAATAAATTTGTGATAAAAGTGAAAAAATATTAGCACTTTTAAATCAGTGCTGTTTTTGTCTGTGTTTGTTGTTATGTCAGCTAATTTCTGATCAACGTCTTTGCTCGATATTTTGGAAATATTCAAACGAAAGTCTACTTTATCAGCTCTCAAGTCTCAGTTCAAGGGTATAGTAATTTAAGATATTGTGAGACTAGTCTCTCACTGGTTATGATTTCTTATGCTTAACGTTGTTTTGCATCAAAGCTTTTACGATTCTCTCCGCTTTTATATCTTTTTAATACCCTCTCATTCAATTCATTTTCAATAAAAGAGCTTATAATAGACTAATGTATTGTCATATACTCTGTATTTCATATCAGACATATAAATAGATTCAATATTTTTTAAGTGCCGATTATTTTAGGATAACATGCTATATAATACTGAGCAATGAATGAGTTTTAGAAACTATGATTTCAAGTATTTCGAAATCTCTATTAAATTAATGCAACCTTCAATACTTTTCTTATGAATCTTGATAAGTCTGTCAATGCTTTGACTGCATGTTTAAGTTCATCAAATTGTCACATTTTAGGAATTTAAAACTCATAGGTTTGCAATCATTTAATTCCATAGGAAATAGAATAAGCAAAATATCAATTAGTTTCACATTTTATTTAATCGCTTGATAAAAATTTCATTCAAAAACTTAAATTTAATTTTGTCTACAATTTTTACTCAACTTTTCGCAGAGAGACTAAAGTCTTGCATATTATGTGTGAATAACATTTATAATGGTTGAAAATTTAATTTTAAGAAATTTAAACAAATAATTCAAACAATGATTGATGTGAACTTTAGTTATTAACTATCAATAGTGTCAGAGATTGTTGAGCGAGAATTGAGTGATAGAAAAATTGGTTGTAAAAATCATTTCCTCAATAGGCTTCTCAAGCCTTCTCCTGATTCGGCTCTCAAGCCTACGTTAATACTCAGTTAGCTTTCAAACCATCAATTATTAGGAAGAGAATGATTGAAAGAACTTAATCTTAAGTTTTTTGTCTATATTCTCTTCTAATTATCATTATTTCAATAATTATCAAAGCGATAAACTTTCTCTAGCTTTGAAAAAAATGTGAACTAAAATGTTTCAATAGATTTACTTTTTCATAGAGTGATAGATCATTTGAAGCACGCGAAGGATTTTCAAAGATTATAAACAAATTGTGTCGCATAATTTGGTGTTCATTTTATGAAACAATCGATAGAATAGACTTTATTGAGAATTTAAAAATTAGTGTAAAAGCTTTAAATATATTTGAAGAGATTCTTCTAGTCTTGAAGAGTGCTTAACATTGACAAAACTCCAATAAAGATCCTTTTCTATTGATTGAAATGAGTCGTATTTCTTAAAGACTGTAATTTAAACCAATAAGTGTTTGATTTGAGAATATTTAACATAGAGATACTGTAAGTGAATAAGTAGTGAATAAGTAAATGTTAATACAAATGTCAATTTATTTTTACAGTCATTTTATAGACTTGTCTGCAGTTACAAATACCAGTACTGCTTCTTCTCGTTGACTGTTTTATTGATTAATTTATCTATTTTTACTTAAATTAAGTCATTTATTTTGGATTTGTATAGAGATTTGAATTTACTGTTTATTCATTTTATAATAGCCATTATATTATTTTTGAAATGATTACTGACATTGAGTTGCCTAAAGTGCAAATGATAAGTCAGGAATTATAACATTGACTTATGCTTAGATAGACTGATGCTTTTAAGAAAGCTCTTGCTTTTAATGCATTAAATATCTTATCCGCTCCAAAATCCAATGTTCAGCATTAATGTATATTTCT